>MUZC01004436.1:840563-852628 GCA_002072015.1 Radix auricularia | reverse complement strand
TATATATATATATATATATCTCGAAATTTCAGTCTGTCTGTGTGTTTGTGTGTCTATGTGTGTGTGTGTGTATGTGTATGTGTGTGTGTGTGTTTGTGTCCATGTCCTATTTACCTTTATATTTATCAATCCACCTATATATTTATATGTATGTATGGGGTTACCATTACTGATTTTCAAATACTATCAGTATCAAACACAAAATAAAGAATTAAGTCATGCAGTGGTAGGAAAGCTTTCGGGCGGGAGCCATATCAGCGGGTATAGTAACGTCGTTGGGTCCGCAGCTAAAAACGTTCAGTCTCAACTCTCAATACAACTTAAACGCAAGGGCGGGGCACACGAGGCCCACAGGCCGCATTTTGCCTACCCCTAATTTGATCACAATTTATCCCACGCAGCAAGTTCTAGGCAGAAAGTGAACACATAAGCAAGTTTTCATATGAAAGTGGACATATCTTAGAAGTTCTCACATGAAAGTGGACATACCTTAGCAAGTTCTCACATGAAAGTGGACATATCTTAGCAAGTTCTCACATGAAAGTGGACATATCTTAGCAAGTCCTCACATGAAAGTGGACACTCTCGTTGTAGTAGAGTAAAACTCTTACCCGTATTTTTATTAAAATTACATCCAGTTTAATAACTGGACTCACAGCGCTTTACATGGAGAAAATAACATACATATTAAACATTCATATCATAATAACCACATAAATGACAATACGTTTAACATCAGCTACGTTAATCATTAAAAAGAAATGCTGTTTCATAAATTTTGAAAATAAATTTTGAAAAGATGCGTCTTAAGTGCAGTCTTGAAGGACTTAGTAGTTGAAATACTACTAATGTGTAATGGTAGAGAATTCTAGTGTTTGGCTGCACAAAAAGAGAATGACCTTTTGCCAAATGTTTTAGTTCGTGTTTTCGGAACACAGAGAATGCGTGTGTCTGCAGAAGAGCCTAGCTGAAGATTTTGTGAGTAGACCGACAGAAGTTCAGTAAGATAGGAAGGGCATGAGTCAGAAAAGAAGTTGTGACACAGAAAAGCCAGGTTGTAATCAATTTGGGCTTGTATGGGTAGCCAATGGAGTGTGTAAAGTAGTGGAGTAACATGGTCATGTTTTTTTGCTTTTAGAACTAATCTGGCAGCTTAATTTTGATTCTCTGTAGTTTTTCAATGCATTGTTTTGACGTACCTGACAGAAGAGAATTGCAATAATCAATACGAGCTAGAACAAGAGCACAGACTAGAGTTTTCGTTGCTCTAACTGTTAAGTAATGACGTATTGAACTGATCTGACGAATGGCAGTATAGGCAGAGCGACAGATGTGATTGATGAAGTTGTTGGTAGACATGTTATCAGAAATAATGTAGCCAAGATTCCTAGTCGATGTTTTGAACAGAATATCAGAACTAACCTCCTGAATAGAATTCGGAAGAGTCAAAGTACTGTGTGATTTATTGTTACATAATAGCAGTGCTTCTGTCTCATTATCATTCAGTTTGAGCTTGCTTAAATTCATCCAAAACTTAACCTCACCAATGCACTCCTGCACCAATTGGACAGTGAAGTCAATATCAGAGGGATCCGTGTGAGTGTAAAGTTGAGTAGCATCTTTAAATGATCGGCATTTAACTGAATGCTTTTCGAGCAGTAGAAGAAGTGGCCTTGTATACAGCACGAAAAGTACCGGACCCAAAACGGAGACTTGAGGTACTCCATAAACCAAGTCAGCTCTGTATTAACATAGGAATATTAAACTGAATATTGTAACTATCGTCTGCCGTACATTCCTCTAACATGGAGATCATACAGAGCGATAGTGGCATGTGACATGTGACATATAGATAGTTATCTTAGACATCGGATTACACACTGATCTAAATACAATCAAGTCCCCGTGGAACAAGGACAATGTTACAAGATACAATTTATTGAAATCATTTAGAATTGCTATCCTCTAACCTGTTGGATATGCTCTTAAAAAAATTGTTTCTAGTGCTCTCACACGTGACAGAGATAATTAAAACCAATTAACTGCAATTAAGAGTGTTAATAATTTATATTTATTTAATTCTACTCATTTCAAAAAAGATATGTCTGTATCTTCCAAAACCTGTTTTAAGTCATGGACAATTGTATGTTGCTCTCTCCAGAGTTCCTTCTTTTCATTCACTCACAGTCGTCGCCCGAACCCACCCCATTTGGACAACTGTGTTTTTCAGGAAGTCTTCACCCGTCACTAAATCATTAGCGGCGTATGTTACGACGCGGGTCGGTTAGTTGTAACTATTTAGAATTAACTTAAAATGTCTATTATTCATATCGTTTTCACTATTTTCCTGCATACTCTTCTGTATATGCAGATTTTAGTGTGGCCATTTAATGCTTTCACTTGGTATTTATGTATGGTTGGATTTCCTTTGAAAGTGAATTTTCTGTAAATAGCTAATTAAGATTTTATTTCTTAAGGTCTATTTTGTTAAATAAAGTATACTAGATACGACCTGAGACGTAGCATACGCCACAAACTTGCTAATAGATAGTGAAAAGAAAGGGGGAAAAGAACGGACACAAACAGCAGCCCGAAGAAATAAAAACAACGCGAGTCATGGCAAGACGTATTTTTGGTCTCCAGACAGTCGCCCCCCCCCCCCCCCCCGCTTTTGCACCACCCTAGCGAGGGTCATTTGACATGTTTGCTTGCTCGCGAATTTCAGGCGAATTAATATTTAGATTTTTGAAAAATGAAGAATGTCAAAACGAGCTTGCTTTTAGCCACACGAAGAACAATTATTGATTAATTTTTGTTTGTCTTATTGAAATATATCGTCTAATGCAATAATATTCAAAAGTTCAAATCCAACATTTCCGTCTTTGTTCATAGATCACTTTGTACACAAAACGACTCATAGATCAGTTCGTAGACCAAACTTCTGTACTTACACACTGCACAGAAAATTTTGTCTTTGAACAAATTTGTACTGATGCCGATGGGACAGTTCTTAATCAATTGATCCACCACCGTCTCACTAGGAAACTTAGTAAACACTTGCACACTTCGCTACTATCAAGGATACACATATAGAAACTTCACTTATTTGATCATTTAATTGACCATCAGTAACAAAACAATCCACAATCATAGTTCCGAAACGTTATCCTGTTAAAAATCTTATTACACCACTGGTTATTAAGTCACCTGCTATAGTGCTAAGGCATGCGTCCTTCAGTCACAGTCAGTCAATAATAACCAAGCCTATTCATTTTATAGCACTCTTAGTTACTCACTTCCGCACTAAGCCAACAGCAATTGCATATATTATTCTCACTGTTTACAATCTCAAGCAAAGACTATAAAGCCGTTATCCCATCCCCCCCCCGTCTCAAATTACGACACCATCCCCCAATTTCGCCCCCATCCCCCAATTTCGCCTCCCCACACACACATCAGCCAGTTCATTCGGACAGCCCTCATCAACAACCCACGGACCTGCCTGGCCGACCAGCCATGCTGATAATGTCCGGCTGACGAGCCATGCTGATAATGTCCGGCTGACGAGCCATGCCGATAATGTTGGATAAACACTATGTTTGATTAAGAAATAAAAATCAACGCACCTCTGTTTAGTGTATCGACCCACGCCCCGCCCTACCCCAGCCCTCCCCCACTTTAACGCTGTGATCCCCAGGCCGTGGGGTGGGGGCGGGGTTGTTGGGGCGCCTGTCTCCGGCAAGTGATTCTAGAGTCGGATGATGGTGCTTGAAAGGGCCGGTGGGATTCTCATCTAGACCCGGCGTTACTTGTGGACCAGCGGTCAGACAGTTCTTGCTCAATAATCGAAGATAGTGGGTTATCTGGTCTTTACGACTAGAGCGAACAGCCCCCCTCCCCACTCCCATTTCATTTATCCAAACTACAGCAATAAGAGGGTTTGATGGTGGCGGTCTGGCCACTGGGGAGAGATAGCCGTAGAGAAACCCTGATCTGTACATTCTGGGCCCTGGCTTGTACATACTGGGCACTGACCTGTACATTCTGGGCCCTGACCTGTACATACTGGGCCCTGACCTGTACATACTGGACCCTGACCTGTACATACTGGGCCCTGACCTGTACATACTGGCCCTGACCTGTACAAACTGGACCCTGACCTGTACATACTGGACCCTGACCTGTACATTCTGGGCCCTTACCTGTACATACTGGGCCCTGACCTGTATATACTTGGCGCTGTAGACAACTCAATTCACATGAAAAAAAAACTTGTGACCTAAGCTTCTGGCGGTTTTTTCGACACATATAAACCCCTTGTATGACACATACAATTCTGTTTTATGGCAAACACAAATATCCTTTATGATGCATACAACTATCTTTTTTAACACTTGTGTCTATCCTCCACTAGAAATTTTGTGTCCATTACTCAAAATATAAAAGTTTATCATAACGTTAGCTCGAAGGTGCGAGGTCCTGACCACTGGACATGGGTTCACGAAGTGCCACTGGCAATCCTTGAGGCTCATCTGGTAAATCCATAATCTAACATCTGGTACATCCACAATCTAACATCTGGTACATCCACAATCTAACATCTGGTACATCCACAATCTAACATCTGGTACATCCACAATCTAACATCTGGTGCATCCGCAATCTAACATCTGGTACATCCACAATTTAACATCTGGTACATCCACAATCTAACATCTGGTACATCCACAATCTAACATCAGGTACATCCACAATCTAACATCTGGTACATCCACAATCTAACATCTGGTACATCCACAATCTAACATCTGGTGCATCCACAATCTAACATCTGGTACATCCACAATCTAACATCTGGTACATCCACAATCTAACATCTGGTACATTCACAATCTAACATTTTAATTGATCCACAATTCAACTTTCATTATGCAAATCAATAACTGAAAACACTGAACCACTCTTTGAGCTTGTTGAGATAACTATATCATTGATGTCGTCAAAAATTTTATTTCCACTATCTTCAAAGTACAAGGCCAACTTTGAAAAGGACGCTAACTTGTTTCATTCTGCTTTTTGTTTCCAATATGAGGGAGTTAATCCCAATGCTGCAATATTATCTCTTGCTGATATTAAACTGATTTTTCCTCCCGTGCAATTCTTTGTTCAAGCATTCAAATGCTCAAAATATCAGCTAAGTATGCTAGATGTGCAACCCAATAATATTAAGTGTTCGTAGATTTCTCTGCAAGAGCACACATTAGACAAGATAGAAATTTCGAAATTCCACTTTCAGAGCCCACACTCTATTCAGAACATTGCCGCGAAAAAGCCACCGTACTTCGGTGTTATAAAGTAGATATGGAACAACATTTCTTCTTTAAATGTTTGAAAACTTTTGTAGCGGATATAAGCTGCGCATTACTAATGATATCAGTGGTCTCATCAAGCTAAAGAATATACTCGCATTTATAGTACGAGTTTTCTCGAAGGAACTGGTTAAATGTGGGCTTATATTGCAAGTGTACACGTACATAAGACGGATTTTGAATACATCTAGCGGATTTTATACGTCGCTAATGACTCTGCTTTACCCCCAGAAACTCCCATTTTACTCCGAACGTGTTCTTTAAACCACTGTTCGCCGACCTCTGTTCGAAGTTATGCGATGTTTTCAGTCTGAAGGTGTTGTCCTGTGAGTCTGTTGCAGGATTTGGTTTCGTAGACAAATTCTTCAGATAAAAACAACAATGATTATATTTACTTGGCACCAGCATTCCTTTCATAGACATAAATGTATACATTTTATGACAAATTGTTTTGACATTTATTAATCTGATACGGATTTTTATCCTAAACTATCTTCGTTTATCTTTGTGGATGTTTACAAAAATTTTTATTTGAAGACCTTAACTTAACCACCAAACAGCATATTATTCAACAGTTGTATTGGATGACATGAGTATTAAGTTTTTTGGTTGAAAAATGTAAAATTCCGTTTGTTATATCTGAGTTTCGCAACTTTGCAAATCATCGAACCCTAACTGTGCATCAAGTACTCCATCAAAATGACAGATGACTTAAGAGTTAACATTCTACATCAGAAAATCTTATGTTGCTCATTCCCCCTTGGTATTATGTATATATTTGGACATCAGCATAATTATAAAAATAATTGACAGAAGCTAAAAAGTTCTAGGGGGCTGGTGGGACGACGGTACTATGGATCATGCATGGAATGACTTGAGGCCCCTTGACTCACCCCCAACATGAAGAGGTACCCTCTCACTCCACACAAGCCCCACATCACTCACCCAAGCCCATATCACTCACACAAGCCCATATCACTCACAAAGGCCCATATCACTCACACAAGCCCATATCCCATCACGAAAGCCCATTTGTCATGACACAAACCCATATCCCCTCACACAAGCCCATATCTCCTCACACAAACCCATATCACTCACCCAAGAATAATATTTTCTGCTACTGGTAACATGAAGTTGTATGATCTAAAGATCTAAGTCTGACCAAAAGATCATTTTATATCGAAGACGATCAACGCCACTGATCTAAAGATCATGTCTTACCACACAAGTCGTGCTACACAACTGACCAAAAGCTCATTTTTATATCGAAGACGTTTTACGCAACTGACCGAAAGATCATTCTTACCACACAATTCATGCCCCACCACTGACCAAAAGATCATTTCTGACATCGAAATCTTGGTACACCAAATATCTACAGACCATGTCTCGCCACCTAATTCCATCAATTTTGTCCATTTGAATAAGTGATGAAGCTTCAAAGAAACGAAAGTAGTCTGTGGAAGGGCTGTACATAGAAGAAATACATCACAAAAATGATATAAGACTTTGAGTAGAAACAGATTTCACAAAAAAATGACTTAAAATAAAAGTAAATCTTTTAACGAACTCCAACTGAGTAATGACAAGGTGGGCACGTAAGAGTGTGATGAATCCTAAGCCTTAATAGCATACGTAGTGAATATATATATATATATATATANAGAGAGAGAGAGAGAGAGAGAGAGAGAGAGAGAGAGAGAGAGAGAGAGACAGACAGACAGAGAGAGAGAGAGAGAGAGAGAAAGAGAGACAGAGAGAGATTTAGTGAATTAAGAGATAAATATAGAGATCATACAACAAAGCACACCATCTAGACAACAAAGCACACCAACTATACAACAAAAAACACCATCCACATATCAAAGCACACTAACCACACAACAAAGCACACTATCCCTACACAACAAAGCACACCATCCCTACACAACAAAGCACACTAACCACACAACAAATCACACTAACCACACAACAAAGCACACCATCCCTACACAACAAAGCACACCATCAACACAACAAAGCACACCATCAACACAACAAAGCACACCATCAACACAACAAAGCACACCATCAACACAACAAAGCACACCATCGACACAACAAAGCACACCATCAACACAACAAAGCACACCATCAACACAACAAAGCACACCATCAACAACAAAGCACACCATCAACAACAAAGCACACTATCTACACAACAAAGTGCATACTCATCAAATAACTATATTTCACCAATCATTTCTCTCATTCCTCACAGTTGAACGTACACAAGCAAGTAAGCAGAACCGATGTACGCACTCATGTAAGTAGAACTGATGTACACAATCATGTAAGTAGAACTGATGTACACAAACATGTAAGTAGAACTGATGTACACAATCATGTAAGTAGAACTGATGTACACAAACATGTAAGTAGAACTAATGTAGACAAACATGTAAGTAGAACTGATGTACACAAACATGTAAATAGAACTAATGTAGACAAACATGTAAGTAGAACTAATGTAGACAAACATGTAAGTAGAACTAATGTAGACAAACATGTAAGTAGAACTAATGTACACAATCATGTAAGTAGAACTGATCTACACAAACATCACAGAAGCAACGAACACATTCTTCTCACAATGAACAAAAAAACTGGACGGGCAGTAATCAAACTCAAGAAAGGACATCCCGAAAATTTCAATAAAAAGATCAAGATGGTAAACGGGGTTGCCTGGGGTCTGGTTGTGGGGGTGGGGTGGGGAAGAGAGGGAGTGAGAGTTGGATAATCTCCATCCACCCTGCGTGCCTCGAACGCCCTCTGGCGGGGTTTCATTGAAAGCGTCATCGAAGCAAATATTGCATTTTTAGGGGATAACTCGCCAGCCACCATTGCTATTGATCTGCCCCTGCCTGTCCCTTCATTTCACGGCGTGTAAATCTTACTGGAAGGATTGTTCACGCGTTTCCCTCCCGTAAATAGACTTGGGGAGTTCTGGCCACATACACCAGGGGTCACCATGTTGCGGGGGTCCGAGGAGTGAAGGGGTCTATTATTTGTTGGGGGGGGGGGAGGAAACTAAACAGCACGTTCAGCTCAGAGACGTTTCAGGTATCAGGGTCCGCTTAGAAATGGAGCTTCGTGGCAGGGTTCAGACTGCTGCTCAAATTCTACGTTCGGAGATCGGTATTGCAAGTCTTGGATGTAAGTCATTTTGGTGAGGTTAGAACATCATTCCCGGAGTGAATTTTTTTTAAAAAAGTCTAGCATGCCAGTCTATTGCATAATAGTTGTGTCAGACTATTTTATTTCTGGGATAAGCCTATTACAAGTATTTGGTGTCACATTCTATTGTAGGACTCGGATGTAAGTCTATTTTATAGCTGCGAATTATGACTTGGTATCTTGGATGTGTATGTATGAGTTGAACGCAGTGCAAGATTTCGTTTAACACGATGACATCCAATAAACAGTAAAAATAACATCAAGAGAACAATCAATAATTTGTGCTAGGGTCTAATTAAATAGGGTCTAATTAAATAGGGTCTAATTAAATAGGGTCTAATTAAATAGGGTCTAATTAAATAGGGTCTGATTTCCATCAAATAGCTTGACTTGAATCTAAATAAGTGATTTCTATTAACTAGTTAAGATTTAAGCTAAATAAGTGATTTATATCAAATAGCTGCATAGAATCCCCATAACTTATTTATATCAAATAGTTGCCCTAGAATCCCCATAACCTATTTATATCAAATATCAAATAGTTACCCTAGAATCCCCATAACTTATTTATATCAAATAGTTGCCCTAGAATCCCCAAAACTTATTTATATCAAATAGTTGCCCTAGAATCCCCATAACTTATTTCTATGAAATAGTAGAGATGAATGTAAACCAATGAATCAGTCAATAAGTTTGGCCACTTTGTGTTATAACTTGAAGTGAACATCAATATAAATCACATGACAGAAATTTGATATTTATTCCACTTATAAGTAAATTATCACATGGAGAGATATTCATAGGAGGAATTCATCACGTCTGCCCTTTACTTCACGTCACAGTTATATTCCCCCCCCCACTCCATTCCTCACACTCACATTATAAAGGTTGAGTTAACATTGGGAACATTTTGGTGTCAAGTTTAGCTGGATTTAAAGATAATTTAATCCAACTTGCCTTTTACAATTTCCCTCAATATTTGTATCCGTAAAGGTGTTGTCTCCATATAATTGCCATAGAAAAAATATTCTGTTTCTTTTTGTTTTCTGTTTGGAGATCTTGTAATGACAGCCAGACCTGAGCAAGAGAAGAATATAATTCAATATCACAACACATGGCAGCCTGGAGAACAACACAAATAAATTTTATTATGGCATTACAAATACAAAAATAGTTCTCGTTGAGGTGAAAAGCCTTCATCCAAATCATCAACAACTGCCCCCAGAATTTAACGCTGCTGTTGTGGTGATTGAGGCAGAATGTTGCTGAGTATTAACATGTTTTATTAAAATAAAATTCCTGTGTGGTTAAAAAAAAAAGAAAAAGAAAGCATTCTCTCTATCCCATTCTTATCAGTGAGCTCTTTGGTTTCGGCATTTTGTCTTGACACTATCGTAAAAAAATAAAGGAAGCATCAATAGAGAGAGAGAGAGAGAGAGAGAGAGAGAGAGAGAGAGAGAGGGAGACCGAGAGAGAGGGGGAGAGTGAGACAGAGAGATAGGGAGAGTAAGCGAGAGAGAGAGAGAGAGATAGAGAGAGAAAGAGTGAGATAGAGAGAGAGAGGGAGAGAGATGGAGAGAGATATACAGAGAGATAATTAACGGTGACAATGGCGGCTATGGGCATGTTCATTACTATGTAATGTTGAATTGTGATTATGAGAAGATGGAAGTCTTGGCCAGGAATATGGCAATATGTGATCTTTTCATTTGGGATATGGTAATATGTGAAATTTTTACTTGGGATATGGTAATATGTGATCGTTTAATTTGGGATATGGAAATAAGTGAATGTTTAAACATGGGATATGGTAATATGTGAATATTTAGCTTTGTATTTGGCTATATGTGACTGTTTAACTTTGGATATGGTCTATGTTTCTTCTGAGGTTCGTCGGTCCGTGTGAAAAGTAAAAAATCTCGTGTGCAAAGTTTTTCAGATTCCATTTTTTGTGTAATAGTTTTCAAAATTTGCTGCGCGGTAATTCAAAACTGCTGCGCAGCGTCGCTTAGATATCTGAGCTGCCGCGCAGCCACGCAGCTTTAAGGGTAAATTAAATATTATAATATTTGAATGTTTAACTTGGGATATGGCTATATGTGGTTATTGAAATTAGGATATAAATATTATAAAGATGGCTTTTGTAAAATGCCAAGATGTGAAACCGATCAGAGAGAGAGAGAGAGAGATAGAGAGAGAGAGAGAGAGAGAGAGAGAGAGAGAGAGAGAGAGAAATGTGGAAATTGAAATTACAACTTTAGGAGATGTAGCTGGGACGTGTGCAGATGTGTGGTGGGGTGACTGTCATTTAAAGTGTCTTTGTTTTGTTGAAGCAACATACTGAATTTTTCAGTAGACTTTATGTTGAAATGCGTTATTTCTATAAAATTGTGTACATATGAGAATTAGCGTTCCCCTCTGGCATGCACGTCTAACCATTTGATGAAGGCATCAGCCGAAACGTTTACTGTCCTATTGGTTTAATGGTAAAACTGAAATTAGTTGTTTTCATTAACTCAATTTGTGTCTGTATTTTGTAGCCTAACCACCGGACAGAGAGCAGTCAATATATATTTTTAATGTCCTTTTTAGTAACTCTTCTGTGATATTGGGATCATCCCCATGGTTATAATTCAAAACACTATGTTTTTTTGACAGTAGGATTAGGAATCGATTCCAATTATAACTTGACTGTATGTATATCGCACCAGGTTAAACTTAGATAAAATGTATTGAACTAAAACAAGAAGAAAAGTATCGATTAAACAACTGAGATTTAAAATATTTTTTTTTACAGTATTCTCCCCTTAGGTATGACGCAACATCGTCCCAAGAATTTTCGCTGCTCTAACCCCAATATTATCACTGCTCATTGTAAAACTTATGTAAGTACGTATTTCATGTTATTGTACTGATGAAGGCATTAGCCGAAACGTCTACAGCAGTGCTGGTTTATAAATAAAGCTCAAATTTATTGTTTCTCTGCTAAATTATGTTGTGTGTTTAGTATTTTATTTAAAAGCTTTATCGCAGTATCATTCTATATGATATCCTATATATTATCACTTCTCAAAATACCTATTATACGCGTGTAGCTGAATATCTTTGCGGATATTAACTTTAAACGCCTCTGAACTATATTTAAGAATAATTTAAAAAGTCATCTTGTATTTTTAAAAGAACTATCAGGGTATAAATGTTAAAGTTTCCAAAATGACGAAAACGACTGGCCATCGGAATATTTGTACTTCTTTCCTAAACTACAATCACAACACAACTGATTGTCCTCCATTGAACTTTCAAATAATATTCTGAAAATACTTAAAAACACATTCCTTGTAATAATCCTTTTCTTTAGCATAATGGAAATCATCCCTTAAAGAGAAAGTTGGTCGGGTTCGAGTTGGGTGGGGGGGGAGAGAAAGAGAGACAGAGAGAGATTTAGTGAATTAAGAGATAAATATAGAGATCATACAA
>MUZC01004436.1:801591-811799 GCA_002072015.1 Radix auricularia | reverse complement strand
AAGGTCACTTATGACCTAAGGGCCCAAACATACTTCTTTAAGATGGTACATACTTCTTTACCATGGTACATACTTCTTTAAGATGGTACATACTTCTTTAAGATTGTACATACTTCTTTAGGATGGTACATACTTCTTTAGGATGGTACATATTTCTTTAAGATGGTACATACTTCTTTAAGATGGTACATACTTCTTTAAGATGGTACATACTTTTTTACCATGGTACATACTTCTTTAAGATTGTACATACTTCTTTACCATGGTACATGCTTCTTTAAGATGGTACATACTTC
This sequence comes from Radix auricularia, assembly GCA_002072015.1. Classification (NCBI taxonomy): domain Eukaryota; kingdom Metazoa; phylum Mollusca; class Gastropoda; family Lymnaeidae; genus Radix; species Radix auricularia. Next base: position 811,503 of record MUZC01004436.1, on the reverse strand, counting down.
TTTAAGATGGTACATACTTCTTTAAGATGGTACATACTTCTTTACCATGGTACATGCCTCTTTAAGATGGTACATACTTATTTAAGATGGTACACACTTCTTAAAGATGGTACACACTTCTTTAAGATGGTACATACTTCTTTAAGATGGTACATACTTCTTTAAGATGGTACATATTTCTTTAGGATGGTACATATTTCTTTAAGATGGTACATATTTTTTAGGATGGTACATATTTCTTTAAGATGGTACATACTTCTTTAGGATGGTACATACTTCTTTACTATGATGGTACATACTTCTTTAAGATGGTACATACTTCTTTAAGATGGTACATATTTCTTTAGGATGGTACTTACTTCTTTAGGATGTTACACACTTCTTTACTATGGTACATACTTCTTTACGAAGGTACACACTTCTTTACGAAGGTACACACTACTTTACGAAGGTACACACTTCTTTACGAAGGTACACACTTCTTTACGAAGGTACACACTACTTTACGAAGGTACACACTACTTTACGAAGGTACACACTACTTTACGATGGTACATACTTCTTTACCATGGTACTAACTTCCCCTTAGGATGGTACAAACCTCTTTAAGACGAAGCTAAAAGTGTGATACCAAATAAAACTTGTATTAATTTATACCCAACTACATGAAAGTTTTGCTACATTACACCGGTACACTTAATAATGGTTGCCCCTGGTTGTGTTTACTGAAGTTTTGCTACATTACACCGGTACACTTAATAATGGTTGCCCCTGGTTGTGTTTAATGTTGTTGACAAAGATCTTTCATGAAAAGAGGAGAAACTAATGTGTCGCCATGGTAACACATCAACTGGGGTTTAAGGCTATTGATTAATGTACTTAGTGGGACAAATGACTTATTACGTCATGGGAAAAAATGTTGGGATGAGTGGAGATAGTGTGATAAACGATCAAACTGTTTAATCTGATATCAACGATGGTTTAATCAAGGAAAGTACCGCCGAAAATACGCGCTTATCCCCCTTTATGCCACTAGATATTTTCATCAAGCGTATTTGAAAGATCTTTCTCGTCGAGATAACTAGCAGACGACGACTAATCTCAATGGAAGGGGGGGGAGCTATCGACGTTTGACGGACCCTACATTGATCTATTCCCAAATCAGCGACCTAAAATAAAAATTGTCTGACCCACAATGTTTGTCAAGCAGAGTTATTCATATTTCAATTACTTCCCCTGAAACTCTTGTTTATTCTGAAGATGCCGTGACTGGATTTAAATCTGCTTTATATTCATTAATTTTAACAATTTTTTTTTTAATATTCCATTGGTGAAGTTCCATTCCAAACTGGAGCCATACTTGCATGCACGGTTATGTTTTCTTTAATGGATCAAACTTCCTAAATTTGATGTTGACCTACACCAGTGGTGGCCAACTTCTCTGTGACCGTGTGCCCGAAATTCGACCAAAGCCTACTTTGTTTATAAGCAAAATGCCAACACTCCAATGAAACCCGAAAATGGAGCTTTAGCTTAGCTGCTTTGGTTAAGGAAGTAACATTTTAATCGCGTGCCGGCTGATGAGGCTCTGTGTGCCAACTGTGACACGCGTGCCATAAGTTCGCCATCACTGACTTATACGGTTGTTGACATAAGCGGTTGTTGACCTATGCGGTTGTTGACCTATGCGGTTGTTGACCTATTCGGTTGTTGACCTATACGGTTGTTGACCTATTCGGTTGTTGACCTATTCGGTTGTAGACCTATACGGTTGTTGACCTATTCGGTTGTTGACCTATTCGGTTGTTGACCTATATGGTTGTTGACCTATTCGGTTGTTGACCTATTCGGTTGTTGACCTATATGGTTGTTGACCTATTTGGTTGTTGACCTATTCGGTTGTTGACCTATATGGTTGTTGACCTATACGGTTGTTGACCTATTCGGTTGTTGACCTATTCGGTTGTTGACCTATACGTTTGTTGACCTAAGCGGTTGTTGACCTATGCGGTTGTTGACCTATACGGGTTGTTGACTTATACGGTTGTTGACCAAAGAAAAACCAAGGGCATGTTTGATGGATTCATAAACACTTGCAAATGTAGGCCACGGAGAATCAGTTTCAGTGGATTCATTGGCTTAAATAGGAGGCTTGTCACGTGACATTTGACGGCAGGCGATTGGCTCAAATTGGTCTGGTCTAAACGAAGCAAAGCTGCAAAGTGAATGGCAGACTTCAAGACAAACCAACATTTTTAAATTTAATTAAAATTCCCCGCCCCATCGGGGGAGGGGGGATGAAGGGAATAAAATGGCGGCTGTTGAAATATTTTTGTTGAAATTGATCGCAAACATTATGTGTTAGATTATAGTTGAAGCTTAAGCTTAGAGAAGGATAACCCATGTGTATGATTTGAGTTCAACGAGTAGAATCGACAGCTAGTTACATAGCAACGTTAGACTCAAAGATAGAATACATAGTCATGAGACAGAAAACAACGATGATTACAAGAGAAGGACATTATGCTAGACAGGAGCATTGTACTAGAGATGAACATTATATTAACAGAGATGGACATTGTGTTAGAGATAGCCATTATAATTAAAACAGAGATGGACATTGTACCAGGGATGAGCATGGGCATTTACAAAAGTGGACATTCATCGAGTTAGACTTTATCAGATAAGAGTATTTAACAGAGATGGGCATTGTGTTAGGGATGGTCATTATACCAAAGATGGACATTGTGTTAGGGATGGTCATTATACCAAAGATGGACAATATACCAGTGATGGAGACCTTAACAACCGACGTTGTCCTAATGGCTTGTTCTGAAACTGTCCGCGGCCAGTAGTTACCGCTTCATAAACCATTCGTCTCTTACTTATAATGACCGTCACACGGCGCATGATGCCTAAACATGGACGTACGATCATTCAACTGTTTCCTCCATAATGAACCGCTCTAAGGAAACCCACAAGCCAGATGTATTCTTCCTTTTACTTCCTCGCATATGTTGTCCATCTCTCCTCCCATATGTCCACCCATTTACCTGATCCTCTCCTCCCATATCTCCACCCATTTACCTAAACCTCTCCTTCCATATCTCCACCCATTTACCTGAACCTCTCCTCCCATATCTCCACCCATTTACCTGAACCTCTCCTCCCATATGTCCACCCATTTACCTAAACCTCTCCTTCCATATCTCCACCCATTTACCTGAACCCCTCCTCCCATATCTCCACCCATTTACCTGAACCTCTCCTCCCATATGTCCACCCATTTACCTTAACCTCTCCTCCCATATGTCCACCCATTTACCTTAACCTCTCCTCCCATATGTCCACCTATTTACCTGAACCTCTCCTACCATATGTCCACCTATTTACCTGAACCTCTCCTCCCATATGTCCACCCATTTACCTTAACCTCTCCTCCCATATGTCCACCTATTTACCTGAACCTCTCCTACCATATGTCTACCTATTTACCTGAACCTCTCCTACCATATGTCTACCTATTTACCTGAACCTCTCCTCCTATATGTCCACCCATTTACCTGAAACTATCCTCCCATATGTCCGCCCATTTACCTTAACCTCTATCTCTCATATCTCCACCCATTTACCTGAACCTCTCCTCCTATATGTCCGCCCATTTACCTGAACCTCTCCTCCCATATGTCCACCCATTTACCTGAACCTCTCCTCCTATATGTCCACCCATTTACCTGAACCTCTCCTTTCCATATGTCCACCCATTTACCTTAACCTCTCCTCCCATATGTCCACCCATTTTACCTGAACCTCTCCTCCCATATCTCCACCCATTTACCTTAACCTCTCCTCCCATATGTCCACCCATTTACCTTAATCTCTCCTCCCATATCTCCACCCATTTACCTTAACCTCTCCTCCCATATGTCCACCCATTTACCTGAACCTCTCCTCCCATATCTCCACCCATTTACCTGAACCTCTCCTCCCATATGTCCACCCATTTACCTGAACCTCTCCTCCCATATTTCCAAACATTTGACCTCTACCACCTACCCGCGGCATCACCATACTCACACAACTACCGACTGCCACCTCATATCCCCCAGGACCTCAGCTGCAAGAAGCCCTTCAACCTACCCCTCTCCCACCCATTGCCACGTCACGAACAGCCACTTTGAAAACCACCACCCTCTACCCCTCCACCTGGAGCCAACCTCATTTTTATCGCCTTATCAGAACAATCACAATCACAAACAGAAGGAGAAATGAGCTTTTAAAAAATCTTAAAATTACAAATCGTTATTTCCTTTCGATTGGTGAGATTAAATGAGGTTAAAAAATAAATAATTGACGTCATGTTTTTTCCGTTTTGATGAAGTTAAAAAGTACAGATAAGCAATTCGTTGAAATTGTCTTGAGTCCCCCCCCCCCTCTAGACATTTCAACGTTACTAGGAACATCTAAGTTTAATTCTCAATCGATTGGTTTACTCAGGTTTGTATGATGGAGTGTTTCAGTGGCTTGATACTACAGGAATATACACACAGGCTTGGCTTAGTTCGATGTCGACTTATAAAGAACGTGTGGTTTAGTGCACCCATATTCAAACGATTACAGCACACCTATTAGTACTTACCAGCGGATTGGTCTCAATATAGTTTGCTTCACTTCATTGATCACTGGTGATCTAAGTAAACCTAAAATACGCAAGGTCACTTATGACCTAAGGGCCCAAGACTAATTTCACATGACCTCATCATCCAAATACCACGCACAGATCCAGTAGAAAGTTTTATTTACTTATTACTGTACTTACCGCACGGCACGCTCTAAAAGCCCTGTCCCGCGCAACTTTCATTTAGTATTAAAGAATGTTAGTGTTAGGATAACTCAACCAATAAGCAATCCTTGTTATTTTGATTAAGAACGCAACTCCTAATAGGGCTGTTTTTAAATAGTAGAAAATGAAAACTGCGGGAAGCATTGTCCCGAGAAATGTCTAACAGAACTAGAAAACATATCGGTAAAAAGTAATTGACAATTATAAATCTTTACAATTTCCATTACATTTCAAAAACTCATTACTGAAAGTACTTTTCATTAAGCTGGTTTAAAATTCGTTCTGCATGGCTTCATGGCTTAGGAAAATTATTCCGGTCTTCATTGTAATGAATGATTATCATCTTAGACTTAACAACATCTATTATCAAATCTATTGATTCTGTTGGTAAATTAAAAACTCAAATGGTTGACACACTTTTTCTATTTCACTCGGGTAGTTGACACACTTGTCTATTTAACTCAGGTGGTTGACAGACTTTTCTATTTTACTCAGATTGTTGACACACTTGTCGATTTCACTCAAATGGTTGACACACTTGTTTATTTCACTCAAATGGTTGACACACTTGTTTATTTCACTCAAATGGTTGACACACTTGTTTATTTCAATAATAGTAGAAGAAGTTGTCTATTTTACTCAGATGATTGACACACTTGTCTCCTTCATTCAGTAGGTTGACACATTTGCCTAACTCAATCAGATGGACACACTTTTTCTATTTCACTTAGTAGATGGACACACTTTTTCTATTTCACTCAGTAGGTTCCCTTACTGATCTCTGGAATCGGTTAGGTTAAATGTAAAGGTGGTCTACCTTTATCATCTTTTCTGCTTTATACAGTTAGAATTGGTTAGATGCCCTCACACATGAGGTGGAGGAGTCAGTGACAGTTGGCTAGAGGCCGAAGTATGTGAGCTGTAGGACTTAGTGACAGTTGGCTAGAGGCCCTAACATGTGAGGTGGAGGAGTCAGTGACAGTTGGCTAGAGGTCCTAACATGTGAGGTGGATGACTCAGTGACAGTTGGCTAGAGGTCCTAACATGTGAGGTGGATGACTCAGTGACAGTTGGCTAGAGGTCCTAACATGTGAGGTTGATGACTCAGTGACAGTTGGCTAGAGGTCCTAACATGTGAGGTGGATGACTCAGTGACAGTTGGCTAGAGGTCCTAACATGTGAGCTGGAGGAATCAGTGACAGTTGGCTAGAGGTCCTAACATGTGAGGTGGATGACTCAGTGACAGTTGGCTAGAGGCCCTAGCATGTGAGATGGATGACTCAGTGACAGTTGGCTAAAGATCCTAACATGTGAGTTGGAGGAGTCAGTGACAGTTGGCTAGCGGTCCTAACATGCAAGCTGGAGGAGTCAGTGACAGTTGGTTAGAGGTCCTAACATGTAAGCTGGAGGACTCAGTGACAGTTGGCTAGAGGCCCTAACATGTGAGGTGGATGACTCAGTGACAGTTGGCTAGAGGTCATAACAAGTGAGCTGGAGGGCTCAGTGACAGTTGGTTAGAGGTCCTAACATGTGAGGTGGAGGACTCAGTGACTGTTTGATAAAGGGCATCATATATGTGCTGTAGGACTCAGCTGTAGGACTCAGGGAATCTAGAGAACCTATGAATACTTGACTAAATTTAAACGTAAAAAGCCTCAAAGTTGCTATAAAAAATAACTAAAAAGACTCTCGACACGGAGCAGAGCAATTGTAATTTAAAGTTGAAAATAAAAAAACTTAAAATGAATTACTCGAAGATATTAAAAGGTTCTGGAAAGATAATGAGAAATAAAACATAATTAAGTGCTGTCCTTTTTTATGCATAATATTTTGTCTCCATATTGTGTTCTTCTACACTTCAGCACCAGTTGGCTCTTAAGAAGTTTGAAATTATTTTTTTTTTCCAGTGGATCATTGAAGCAGCTATTTGATATTCGTTTCTTAAAGCCAATTTTTTATTTGCGTTATTATTTTTTTAGATGTAAATTGAAAGTTTTAGTTTTTTCTGCCGATGACGTGAGGAAGTAATTAGAAAGTTTGAATAATCAACACCAAAACTTTAAACGATTATCATTAATATTGAAAACTGCGATACATTTTTTTCTCCAGCTTTTGAAGGTGGTTTGTTAATGTTTTAAACTATAACCAGAATTTATCATTGATGACACAAAAGTGTGTGGTACATCAGATAAGTCGTGACACCATTTGGACTGTGACGTCAGATGGGCCGTGACCTCAAATACACATTTAAACCATATATATGTACGGTGACGTTAGATAAGCGGTGAGCTCCTTTGGACGGTGACCCCAGGTGAGTGTAACCAGGTGGACATTAATCCATCTAAACCACTACCATTTATTATACAGAGAAACAAGTGTCACCAAAGATGGGTGCCCGCTTCCCACGCCATTGCCCGAGAACATCATTTGCACTACCGAATTCAGCGAACAAAATGTGGGTGAGACTGCAGTCAGGCTTATGAATAAGTAGATGGATAACATGCAAACAGCGTAGGAGTGACAGGATCACATGTGACTTCACGTTGTGACGTCTTGTCAGGCTCACTCCTACCCTGTTTGTGACGTCTTGTCAGGCTCACTCCTACCCTGTTTGTGACGTCTTGTCAGGTTCACTCCTACCCTGTTTGTGACGTCTTGTCAGGCTCACTCCTACCCTGTTTGTGACGTCTTGTCAGGCTCAGTCCTACCCTGTTTGTGACGTCTTCTCAGGCCTACTCCTGTCCTGTTTGTGACGTCTTGTCAGGCTCAGTCCTACCCTCTTTGTGACGTCTTGTCAGACTCAGTCCTACCCTCTTTGTGACATCTTGTCAGGCTCAGTCCTACCCTCTTTGTGACGTCTTGTCAGGCTCAGTCCTACCCTCTTTGTGACGTCTTGTCAGGCTCAGTCCTACCCTGTTTGTGACGTCTTGTCAGGCTCACTCCTACCCTCTTTGTGACGTCTTGTCAGGCTCAGTCCTACCCTGTTTGTGACGTCTTGTCAGGCTCAGTCCTACCCTCTTTGTGACGTCCTGTCAGGCTCACTCATACCCTGTTTGCATGTTATCCGTCTACTTATCTTATAAATTCACGATTCATGTAATGCCCTAGCAATGTGTTTAAGATATACGCACTCTGAATATGAAAATATTGGGTATCAGCAGAGCGAGTGTTCGCTGAGGTGAGATATGTTTTTGCTAGGAGATACATGCGTACGTTTCTAGTCGGACCTATGACACGCAATGATCTGTGAAAACATTCGTCTTACTAGACCCGGTTCACTTTTGGCACTGGAGACGTTCCTTTAACTCGCAAGGCCGAGGATGTTTTGCAAGTTTCAAGACTAACTTTGCGTTGTCACGCATGCCTGTCTCACAAAGTTCACCCCGTGTTAATGGTGCCGATTTATGAGAGCACATCAGAGTTCATGATACAGGATTACAGCTCCGGTTTGCTTGATGGAGGACAGCGTTAGGGAGTTGGTGGAAGATGGGGTGTGGACAGGGTTAGGGGGTTGGTGGAAGATGGGGTGTGGACAGGGTTATGGGGTTGGTGGAAGATGGGGTGTGGACAGGGTTAGGGGGTTGGTGGAAGATGGGGTGTGGACAGGGTTAGAGGGTATGGAAGATGGGGTGTGGACAGGGTTAGGGGGTGGTGGCAGATGGGGTGGGACAGGGAGTTTGGGAAAACCTGTTCATTGGACAAGTTATCAGAAACAAAAATCAATTACTTATCTTTAGAATTTAAGAAGATACGGAAAAAAATGACGATTTTACATGAACTTATAAAAAGTTTTGAACCCTTCTTTGCACGCATTGAATAGCATTCTGTGTAAGCAATGTTTTAGGTAAGACTGAGTATAAATAAAATAACTTAGATAATTACTTCGTTTGTCTTGATTGTTTTTCAAGTAGATTATTCGCAGACTTGATTTGGTCAGGTTAAAAGTACTTTAAACTCATTCACAAATGCAGTTCATTACAGCACCAACTATCAGTGATTGCGTTGTAGTAATACATAAGGCATTCATTCTTTCTAAGCAACAATACAATACAACTCAGATAGATGTAAGGATTAAAACAATTGTCTTCTTTACATGCAAGAAGCAACACACCTAGATGCTCCATCTTTCCATCTGGTACACACTAGAAACAATCAAAACTTTTGTAAAAATGCAAGACAAGACATAAACAATGTATAAACGAGGTACGCCATCATATTCATTATAGAATTTTAATATGTAATGTAGAGATAAGATAAAGCCCTTCCTTATTTCAAAACATATATATGTATATATATTTTGTTTTAATTTAAAATTTCAAACTTGGATAAAAAAAATAATGGGTAAATAAAACCTTTTTTTTTTTTTTTTTTTAAAAAGAACCTTGTTTGTATATATCTTATGATGAAATGTAAAGAGCAAAACAACGTGATGCCAAAACAATAATCTCGCCTGGTTTACGATTTTGTTAGCGGATATTTTGTTTTCGTGGCGCGGTAACGGGTCGTGACCTAGCTTTCCCGGAATACCCTTTAAATTTACGCTCTCTTTAGTTAAAGTTCAACTTCATAGGAATTGGACTCATTTATTTTCGAGGATTTAACATGACGCAATTCCCTAAAAATTTCTACCTGCAACATCCTGACAACCCTATCAGCTTGAGACCTTAATGACCTGATATTAGTACATGCACATCCTGACAACCTAATTAGACTGAGACCTTAATGACCTGATATTAGTACATGCACATCCTGACAACCTTATTAGCTTGAGACCTTAATGACCTGATATTAGTACCTGCATATCCTGACAACCTAATTAGACTGAGACCTTAATGACCTGATATTAGTACATGCACATCCTGACAACCTAATTAGACTGAGACCTTAATGACCTGATATTAGTACATGCACATCCTAACAACCTAATTAGACTGAGACCTTAATGACCTGATATTAGTACATGCACATCCTGACAACCTAATTAGACTGAGACCTTAATGACCTGATATTAGTACCTGCACATCCTGACAACCTAATTAGACTGAGACCTTAATGACCTGATATTAGTA
>MUZC01004436.1:789443-801196 GCA_002072015.1 Radix auricularia | reverse complement strand
ATGCACATCCTGACAACCTAATTAGACTGAGACCTTAATGACCTGATATTAGTAAATGCACATCCTGACAACCCAAATAGCCAGAGGTCTTAATGACCTGATATTCGTACCTGTAACATCCTGACAACCCTAATAGCTTGAGACCTAAATGACCTGATATGTCTATTCTCCATCTCCCAACTTGACTGCATGCGGGATGATCACATGGATTAAAAAGTTTAACCATCAAATGTAACCAGTAAAATAATCACTGCGATATCCCCCCCCCCCTTCTCCCAAAGTTTAAATTTCACTGCACATCATATTTCCATCTTTTTATATAGACTCAGATTTCCAGTTCCGGTTACGATGACTTTTCTCATCGACATTACCCCCACCCCATTGTTTGAACCATGCCAATGAGTACAAGGGGAGACGATAATTACATGCCATTAATGAAGCAGCAGTAGGGCCACAATTTACCGTTTGCAATGTAATAAGTTGGAAACAAAATGAATAGTACTGTACTTGAAAATAGAGGGACTAATGAATGAAAATAAAGATAAAAAATCATCAATACAATACCAACACATCATCAATACCTACACATCAACAATACCTTCACTTAATCAATACCTTACATCATCAATACCTACACATCATCGACACCTACACAACATCAATACCTACACATCATCAATACCTACACATCATCAATACCAACACACCATCAATACCTACACATCATCAATACCAACGCCAACACCTCATCAATACCAACACATCATCAATACCTACACATCATCAACACCTTTACATCATCAATACCTACACATCAACAATACCTACACATAATCAATACCTACACATCATCAATACCAACTCATTATGAAAATGGCCCTCGCTGACGTTTTAATCAGAGAAATAGTTTTTATGACGGATTCCCCATACATAAATGGAGATGAATCATCGCACGTCATTGGGAGCCCTGGCAGAGGGGAGAATGTCTTCAACGGATTTTTACCGCCGTGTGTCACACTGATAATTTCTTGGGGAAAATTCCATAAAAATAAGCATTAAAAATGAGCCGGGTGCTACCGGAGGAATGAGGCGTGTAGGATCCGGAAGAAAATGCCCGAGGTTATTGAAAGACTGAGAAATGGAAACGCTGGAACGAAACAAAAACCTCAAAGAGGAAAAAATGTATACAAAAAAATTGGAAAAATTAGAGCACGGCAACCTTGAAAATTGTTCAATCAGAAGAGAAAAGATGTTGCCAGATATATTTTTTAAATGTCAGGGGGAAATTAGTGTGAGGCTTTGTATGCCTTTGTTTGTCAACACTGCAGACATCACCTGACATATATATATGATCATTAAAATGCTGGTTGTCATGTCATAGTTAAACATGACGAAGAATATAAGCAACCCTTAAAACATAGGATTTTTTAAATTCGATAAATCCCTTATATATGAGACATAACAAAAATTATTGATTATGTTTAATATAATACGCATCGCGCGACAGCCTAGCATAAACATTTACAGATGGGCAAAATATTATAAAAGCAACATAGCACACCCAAGGACGTTTCGCCGTCGTTTCAGTAGCATGTTGTACCTCCCATTCATTAGCTGTCTCGACCACACATAAAATTGCATCACGTTAAACATATTGTTATAAATATATAATAAATAACCTGTAAAAACAAAGTTTTTGACTATAAATCCCAACGCGTACCGATCAAAATAAAGTCTTGGAAAAAAAGTACTGCACAAAAAATAACTCGCTTTGAACGTCCGTGTAAACTTTTTAAATATGTAAATGAGATTTAATTTTTCTGATTGACTGTGGGAGTCTGTAGGAGTTTGATGTTACCAATCGCTATCAATGACCGGACAGAAATTGCCTTTTATTATATAGGAATGTTCAATATAATACACACCGCGTGAAGGTAGTTTAATGTAATATGCACCGCGCGACAGACTAGCATAAACATTTACATGCTACATGGAGATACATAGAGATAAACTTTTAAAATCCATCAATCCAAGTATAGTAGATTCGATCGATCTGAAATTTTGAAAGAATGCATTGTTAGGTGACAAAAGTATATGTGCAACTTTTCAGCTAGATAAGATCGCGGGAAGTGGGTCATTTTTTACTTTTGTTTTTGCCAGCACGGGACTACGCCACACAGGACGGTGAAGTTAATATAAGGGATTTAAAAATAATCAAAGCTCGGGACATGATATTTGCAAAATTTTATAAACATTAAAATTAATCTTTGAACAATATGAAAGTAGTTTAGTCACATGTTCAAGGTCTGTGTATATGCACAAGTCACTAAGTGCAGGCATCTGAGAGCGTCCTTGACCCTTTCAAACACGTTCCTCCATTTAGACCGATGAAAACCCGCCCCTCATTAGCTACTGTAGATTGTAGGACTTCTCAAACGTGACCTCTGTCTCATTCATGGGCAACATGTTATCATCCAACCCAGTGGCGTCACTAGGGGGTGCGGTGGGGGCGAGCCACCCCGGGTGACACCATGCCAACCACATATATTTCCTAGGTCACGTGGTGTCTCCTAACTTCGTTTTATAACAAATCGACATCAATCAAAATGACTGTGCAGATTATGTATACAGAAAATTAACAACAATTTATTGAAAATCAAAATCAAAGTAATAAATCAATGCCTATTTTAGTTTCTTTGACACGTAATTTTCTCTCCATGTTTTCCCAAGATGCTAAGCGTCTCTAATTCACAACTACTCTTTACTTTATGCATGTCAAAATTAAATTGCCCTTATCTTTTGCGTGCACTTAAACGACCTTTAAAAGAAGTTTCTTATCTAATTGACTGACAAGCCCTTCATAACGCAACGCGACAAACATCTTACATAAAAAAAATTCACTTTTTCACAATGTGTGGTTTGTTTCAACTTCCGTTAGCAAGACACCCTTCGTAAACTGTTAAAAAAAAAAACTAACGTTGATTTGGCTGTAGGGCCGGTCTTAGGCCACAGCAACCTATGCGGCCGCAGTGGGCCCCGTGCTTATTATCCTGATTAATTCCGTATCCCGACCCAAACTCGGCCCCGCGCAATCCGTTTCGCATACTAAGCCCCATACGACCTCGCACTCGCTCAAACCGACCCTGCTTGGATGTGTTGTACTTTAGACGAGTCTGAAATAATTTATGCGCTAGACTGACCTTTGTCTTGTCCGGGACAAACAATCATTTGTGAGACTCAAAAACAAAAATTTAACTTCTTCCCTCAATTTTTGGAAATTAAAACTTAATGATTTTTTCCCCAAAATACTTTATTAAAATGACTTAGAGCTAAATTTTATGTTCATCGATCTACGACTCACTCCGCCGACTTTGACAAGTTTTTTTAAGGGTCACGTGGTATATTCCCACGCTATTTGATTTTTTTCTCCATTATTAGCAAACGTCGCCCTGAAGCCGGTGCCCACGAGAGATGGCGATTAGCCTGCTCTGCCCCTGGTCTCCTACATCAACGTCATGTCGCACACGTCACGGCATAAACAAGAGGGATAATTCATTTTTACGATGGTAGTAAATTGTGGTTCCTTCTCCCACATGCACTCTCTAGAACTCGCTATAAAGTGGGCGGGGCGGCCAGGAGAAGGTTAATCAAGGGAGGTAGATTAATATTCACAATGTTTTCCTGTCTATGCCGACAACAGGAAGGTATCACAGAGTAGAATAATTTGCGATCTATTTGATCTGTGTAATGGTATATTAACCAGTAGGTATGTATGTATAGATTAGGAAGGTAATACACAGCAGAGTAATTTCATTCCATCTACTAAGTGTAAAGTACATTAAAAAGAGGAGCATTGTATTTAGAAATCAAGGAAGTTATACATAGGAAATAATTATTTATGTTCTGTCTGCTCGTTATAACGTAACCAACATTTTTTGGTGATTTTTTAAAAGATATTGCTTTAAAAAAAAGATAAAGTTAAAAAAAAATTGGATGGAGGGCTACACCGGTCAAATATGACGACACAATTAAAGCATGTATTTAAGGTGGCGTGACTTAATAAGTAGGTAGGTATCTGAGGCCGAACTAGAACAGTGATGACGAACTAATGCCACGCGTGCCACATCAAATATTACTTCCTTTAATCCAACCACTTTGCTGGCAATTTGTGTTGGTATTTATAAGTAGGTTTAGATTGAACTTGGGCACACGCCACCAATGAGGATTGCCATTACTGAACTAGATTGTATTTTGGTCCAACCATAGAACCAGTGGCGTCGCTAGAGGGGTGCGGTGGGGGCGGGCCGCACCGGGTGACACCATCAGGGGGGTGACACAAGGCAGTAAAATTCTGTATATTCCCGTTATTTGGCACCGGAAAACTCGAAGGAGTTCTATGGGTTAAATCATGACGGGATGACACCAGGAGCTACCGCCCCGGGTGACACCAACCCTAGTGACGCCTCTGCATAGAACTAAAGAATATGTAAGTATCTTAGAACCCATGCATATATAACAAGTAGAGCTAGAGATTGTGTAATTATCTGAGGTAAAAATAAACACAATGTTGACATGGGAGGTAAAAATAAAGAAAATGTTGACATCTGAGAAAAAAACGAAGGTAAACTTATGTACGTACGGGTGTATGAAGAAATGTGCAAATACAGTTAACATAATGTAGTAAGAATGGGTTCCCTTAATGTATAGCGTGGGTGAATACAGAAAGAAAACGTAGATATGAAGAGGTTGTTAAGATAGTAACAAGGCTGATGGTAAAATAATTTTGAAACAGACGTGAGATTGATGAGGTTATACTTAGCCACATTTCGAAGGAATTCGGGCAAAGGTGGGTTGACAATAAATGATAACACTAGCCACAACTCAATAGATGATATCACTAGCCACACCTCACTAGATTCTATCACCAGCCACACCTCACTAAACTCTATCACTAGCCACACCTCACTAGATGCTATCACTAGCCACACCTCACTAAACTCTATCACTAGCCACACCTCACTAGATGCTATCACTAGCCACACCTCACTAGATGCCATCACCGACTTTTCCTGACTAAAATCACGAATAGAAAGGCTGTCATTGTAATTTAATGGCACCGATAGAAGAGCTGTCGTAATGCAGGTAAAATAAGGTTCAAGGTTAGCTAGACTCGTGGCTAATAGTTGTTACCTGAGAATAGATGCCTTGCTGAGCTGACAAGCTCTAATGGGCAGGGCAACAAAGTGTCCGACTAGAGTCAGAACCACTTTACCGCCAACATGACATTCAACAGTAAATAACAATAACGTTTCACATTGTCAACATTCCCAGCCAACAGCTTTGTTTAATTGCCGACTACAATGTCATTAAGTTAATAGTTGTTTATGACAGGAATATTGCTAGACGTGAGGTCACGTGCGGTTTTTCCCCCTGTCAATTGTGTTCTAGAAAATATCGCGACTTTTCTGACCGTTTCCCTAGGTATAACAGAACAATGTTAATTAAAGGACCTTGTAAGGAATGTTAGACTTTGTTTCAATGGAGCAACAGTATTGACGATGTTAAAATTGGTTATCTGAATCAAACTCGTTAAAGTATGTTCAATTTGGTTAACTGGATCAACCGTGTTTAGGTATGTTAACTAGGGCTACGAAAATTAACGATTAATTTCTCAATTAATTGTTAAAAATTGTTATCGATTAAAATTATTTTACTCGATAAAATAGCGATTAAAATTAAAGAAAATGTTTCAATTCTTTTCGATTTATTAATAAATAATTAATTATTAATAATTAATAATAATTTTTTTACATACAAACTTTTCCATTTAAATTAAAAAATGATTTTTCAAGTGTTAACTTTAAAATAAGCTGTTTTAGAAGGAAAATGGTATTTAACAAATTAAATATTGTTTTTACTTAATTAACAATAACAAAATTTAAGTTTATTGACATTATATTGAGCTATTTATATTTAAATATATCTCTGAAAATATTATCCGTTTAAAAATTAAATACTTAAGTTATGGGCATTTTTAAAAATGCCATAAAAGGCACAAAATGTGATGGAAAACAACATAGTGAAAAAGTGATTATGAAGTCTTAGAAAAAAATCCTAACTATTGAACAACTTGAAATTAAAAAGATTATCATTATGTTTTTGTTAAGCATCAAACAATTTCTATATTGTAATACTTTTATATTTTCAAAAATAATTTGAAATTTTCATCCAAGTGCCTAAACATTAATGAGTTATTTAACTAATTTATATTGTTAACTATGTCTTAGAA
Organism: Radix auricularia; assembly: GCA_002072015.1. Taxonomy (NCBI): domain Eukaryota; kingdom Metazoa; phylum Mollusca; class Gastropoda; family Lymnaeidae; genus Radix; species Radix auricularia. The sequence continues at coordinate 794,907 of MUZC01004436.1, read as the reverse complement.
ATTTATACTGATTTGTAGTTTCTTTTTATAGTTAAATATCAAGTTAAACTAAAACTTGTAATATGTTAATTAGAAATTCTGATTCTTTTTAAAAAAAATATTTGTATAAAAATAATACTTGTACAGTAATAAGTTTTCAAATATAATTCTTTTACAACTCATGGGACCTTTATGATACATGCCTTGAAATAACACTTGAGAAATGAGACATAGCAATATTTTCACTTTTTAATATGCAGTTTTTTTTCCATCGTATGCATAACTTTTATTTTATTTTTTGGTGTTGCTTTTAAAAACCAAAATTTAGTTCAGATTATTGTTCTTTTTTTAAATGTTTTTAAGGCAGGGGAAATAACGCAAAAAGAAGTCAAATGCATGTCTTTGTTACTTCCCTTGAAATTTTCAGTTTTATGACAACATAACATCTTTATTTTTAGATTTAATTAAAAGTATACATTATTTAATGGATAATTTTTTTTAAGCTGGCGATTAAATTTAAATTCATCGTTGTAGGCGCACCACGAGGGTGAAACGTCATGACGTCTGGAAGAGTTGTAGGTGCAGCACGAGGGTGAAACGTTTGATGTTTGTAGATCAGTGTTCGGGTTTGCCTGCTCATTTCACATCCACTCTAGCTGGGAACTTGACGACTTTCATGACTTCGTGTTGATTTAGCCTGACTTGATTAGCCTCTTAACCTATATTCCTTGCATCCATGTTTTTGCTTTGCTAGCTGTGACGTCATATCGAGGCCGGACGGAAATGGTTCGCCTTGACCAAGTTAAATCCTTATTAAATACCGAGGCAAGCTGCACTGAAAAACAACTACATGTATCACTTAATCTCATGTCCTTGAACTTTGGTTTTGATACAAACATTTTAAAAAAACACCACTTACGAGGATAAGACATTTCTCAAATGAGACATGGAAGCCCAAACGAATTAAAGGAGATTACTGTAATGATGCCTTACTTTAAATTAAAATCTGTTTGTTATAAATGTGTTTGTTATCTCACTCATTCAATGACATCTTAAGGGAAAAACCCGATCTTTATTTTCACATTAAAAAACAATGAACGCACACGCTTTATCCTGGGTAGTTAAAGTCTTGATGTTGTTCATTATTATCCGAGACAATTAGGAAGACGAACACGCAAAGAGATAGGGAGCTATCATACCGACATAATTAAGAGGGGTTGTTTCCCTTTCGTAACTTGACAATTGCTGTTGTTTTATCGTCTTTCGCATTCAGGAAGACAATATCGCGGAAGTTGATACATTTGTCGCATATAAAACTGCCCGTAGTAAATTATATATTGCAGTGTTTTCTTGTATGCATGTTAGAAGTTGTATGGGCATAAAAGAATTCCTATATAGTGTACTAGGTAGAGCAGAGACCGTCAGGTTTGTTGTATCCAACGGGTTAAATAGTGAAAGGAACTAATACAGGGATGTGTAAAGCTGTGTAATGGGATAGAGCAGGGCTGTGTAATGGGATAGAGCAGGGCTGTGTAATGGGATAGAGCAGGGCTGTGTAATGGGATAAAGCAGGGCTGTGTAATAGAATAGAGCAAAGCTGTGTAATGGAATAGAGCAGGGCTGTGTAATAGAATAGAGCAAAGCTGTATAATGGAATAGAGCAGGGCTGTTTAATGGGCTAGAGCAGGGTCGTGTAATAGGATAGAGCAAGTATGTATAATGGGATAGAGCAGGGTAGTGTAATGGGATGGCTCGGAAAGGATTGGCCTCTACGTGGCCCAGATTTTGAGTAAGGCGTGGAACCGGCTGCACTCGAAACTAACAACCCTAGCGCAGTACGCCAAATATGTCTGTAAGGATTCCTTGCTTAATGCAACGGACACACAAAACCATGTATGAGTGGCGTCGTGAAAAGGAGTCGACTCAAATGTCTAGTTCCCAGGGCAAAGGTGAGTGTTTGGAAACATACACCCACCTGGAAAAGGTAATACAAAGAGCCCAGTTCATTCATTATTATGGCTTAAATACTTGACAATGGTCTAAGCGGGAGGACTACGGACCCTCCCCTCCCCAATGTTGTATGGCACTGCCCAACAGATGGAGCAGATTGCCCAAGTATTAGCCAAGGCCTTAAGAGATTAGATCTCAGGTTTAAAGAATATGTGTTTAGTTAGTGTAATGGGATAGAGCAACTATGTGTAATGGAATAGAGCACGGTCGTGTAATGGGATAGAGCAGGGTTGTTAAATGGAAGAGAGCAAGGTTGTGTAATTTTATAGAGCAGTGTCGTGTAATGGGATAGAGCAGGGTCGTGTAATGGAATAGAGCAAGTATGTGTAATGGAATAGAGCAAGGTTGTGTAATGGAATAGAGCAGGGTCGAGTAATTTTATAGAGCAGGGTCGTGTAATGGGATAGAGCAGGGCTGTGTAATGGGATAGAGCAGGGTCATGTTATGGGATAGAGCAGGGTCGTGTAATGGGGTCAAACATATTATTATTTTTAGCTCGACAGCTGAATGTCTTATGACAGGTAAGGTGACAAGCTCAAACTTTGTGATATGATGGTATGAAAGCAATGGAGTCAATCAATCCTATGTAGTGGAGTCAATCTATCCCACGTAGTGAAGTCAATCTATCCGATGTAGCGGAGTCAATCTATCCCAATTAGTGGAGTCAATCTGTCCCACGTAGTGGAGTCAATCTATCCAACGTAGCGGAGTCAATCTATCCCAAGTAGGAGAGTTAATCTTTCCCACGTTGCTTAATTGTCGTCTCAGAATTTGGGATGGGATTGTATATTTCAAGATACAGGTATTATTTTGCGCTTTCCAACCACGCGACATATCACAGGTGTTATTTGTTGCTCTCTATCGCCACACGACACATCACAGGTGTTATTTGTTGCTCTCCACCTATAAAACGGATTAAAGGTCGGTTTTTTTTAATAAAAAAAATATTGTTTTTATTGTCTTCCCCTGTCAAACATTGAATGCTGAACACTGAATCCTTAACAGTGAATCCTGAACAGTGAATCCTGAACAGTGAATCCTGAACACTGAAACCCTTCATAGCCCTTGGCTTAGGTTCACCACGCACGTGAGAAAACTGGGGCCCGAGAAATCTGTTACCGAGGCATGACGACGAGGGAAGCCAAAAGTGAGTCAAAATAGAGTGACGGAAGGGGTAGGGAAGGATAGTGGTCTGGGGGGGGGAACAAAGAAGGCACTTCTTGGAGCAAAGTCTATTTGTAGCAAACTGAGTATTACTGAAATAACAATGATCAGACAGCGGAGTTTTCTTGCAGAATCAAAGCGGCGTAATGCTTGTCTGTCTCAAGAAACTTGAACGAAAGATGTTCCCCTTTCTGACGGAACAACAGGAAACGTGTATTTTTAGCTGTGCCTACAAGTTCAAAACATTCCAAATAGATCAGTTTTGCTTTTAAACTTTGGGGGAAAAAAGTTGAAGCCAAACAATATTTTTAGCAACAAGACAGAAGCAAAGCTAAAAAAAAAGTTTTAGCGTGTTGTTGCCGTTACAGTTTCCTGTCAAAGGCAAGGCCGAATGAACTGTCAGAAAATGTTGCGAAAGGTCACGTGACCCTAAGAGTTTATTATTGCAGACATAAAAAAACCAACAGCGCATCCGGCAAATGATGCTGACCTCGTCATGAATTCTGGGTAACCCAAATCTGATATTTATGATGTCACACAGCAGCAGAGCACTAGAGTATAACCACAGACAGAGAAACACGGGACTCCGAGAGACGGGTGCTTGGCTAGGGAAAACATTGGGGGAGGGGGGAAATGAGATGTGTGAGTCGAAGCAAAATGAAAAAAATATTTAGTTTTTGTCAGAGACGAAAATGATCATTTTGTCGTCTTGTTGCTTCTGTTTTAAAAAGATATCTTCCAGTATCAAGAAATTTCAAGCTCCTGATATTAAAGCAGACACACCCATCGCCGTAGGTTGAGATACACATTTGCTGAGGTAAAATAAGGTGCATATATAGTAGTGTAAGATGCTACAACTGTCTACTGATATAAACTAAGATGCAATTCCATGAAGAAGTATACAGACACAGTTTCAATATATTGTATTCTTGTCTGATGACTTTCTGTTTATATAGCCTTAAGTAGAGCAGCCAGGCGAACATGCGCTTCAATGATACAGCATATTTCATCTTATAGATGACTGTTATGATAAAACCGATGTCAAATTATCAAGTACAGTCATGATACAAAAGATACCAAGTGGTAAAGTAGTGCCTTTATATTTAAAACGCGAAATTATAATGTATTTCTGTGAAATAGAAATTCAAAGTCGAATTCTAAAGTACTGACTGCGATAATGGCGCTCCGATGGTCACGGGTTCGAATCCATGGGAAGCCAGGGAATTGTTCCCGGGGCCTAGGGCGTCCCCGAGTTCCACCCAGCTCCAAATGGGTGAAAAGCGGCGGGGTAATGCGTGGAACCCTTAGCCGTGGCATGTGAACGCTGCAACACTAGCCAAAAAACTGCTGCCTTGCAGATGGTCTTGGCTGACCAAAGGCTATGGAAGCAAATCCAGAAAATACAGCAGGCTGAAGTCGGAGACCACGGGCCAATTGGCGCAAAACTCGTGGCACGCAAAACTCAATATTGAGAACGAAGAAGAAGAAGAAACTGCGATAAACGACGTACAGAATTTGGAAGAGTTTCATTACACAAATTAATTACTAGAAATCAGAGTTATGAAAGTGACATTTTTGTTCTCAAATTTTTGCTCCCTTTGAAAACATATTGTGTCTGAGATGATTTTAACTCAGTTATAAAAAATATTTTAAAATAATAAAAAATTTTTAAAAAAACCTGAATAGTCCAAATAGATTGTTTAGAAAGTATTTCTTTGTGTTTTCGTTTGACCGTCCTAACTACGTTTCACATGGAATTATGGGTATTTACCAAATTTGGAACGCATACGACCAGAGGTGAACATTTGATATGTACAAAATGAGCATAATTTGGCCCATAATATCTTAACCCAGTTGGCTACCAGATTCAGGTTTGGATCTAGGACTAAGTTAGGATACACAAATGTGATGGTCTATATTAAATGCTATAGGTAATTCTTCGGGATCAAAATTCAACTTTTTCGTAAAATTTTTACATTTTTTACTTTTTTTTTCCAGTCTGATTTACATGGATGGACTTCTTATGACGAAAGATGGCACACACATTTCTTTGATTAGAAATATATGTTGTGAGATTTTTAATATTTACAAAAGTATTTTTGTAAAAGGACCCCTGATTTTTCTTATCTGATCAAACTAAATATAACTGTAAACATAGTCATAGAATGAGTGGAGTACATATAGTTATAGCATGAGTGGATTACATATAGTTATAGCATGAGTGGAGTACATATAGTTATAGCATGAGTGGAGTACATATAGTTATAGCATGAATGGAGTACATATAGTTATATCATGAGTGGCGTACATA
>MUZC01004436.1:766741-783944 GCA_002072015.1 Radix auricularia | reverse complement strand
CATGAGTGGAGTACATATAGTTATATCATGAGTGGAGTACACACAGTTATAGCATGAGTGGAGTACACATAGTTATAGCATGAGTGGAGTACACATAGTTATAGCATGAGTGGAGTACATATAGTTATAGCATGAGTGGAGTACACATAGTTATATCATGAGTGGAGTACACATAGTTATAGCATGAGTGGAGTACACATAGTTATAGCATGAGTGGAGTACACATGGTTATAGCATGAGTGGAGTACACATAGTTATATCATGAGTGGAGTACACATAGTTATAGCATGAGTGGAGTACATATAGTTATATAATGAGTGGAGTACACATAGTTATAGCATGAGTGGAGTACATATAGTTATAGCATGAGTGGAGTACACATAGTTATATCATGAGTGGAGTACACATAGTTATATCATGAGTGGAGTACGTATAGTTATAGCATGAGTGGAGGAATTACAACTAAACCTAATACATACATCTCCTTATCCATATTAAAATATTGAAAGGAGCTGAATGCATAAAATCTTCGCCTTTTGGAGCTGGGGACCCTTTTTCCTTTCCCTTTATAAAAACTATATAAAATATATCGAAAGAAAAAACACCATTGGGTCTAAAGTGATTAGACTAAGTCAAAGTTGATAGCGATACCCTTGTCAAATGTTCCGTCATTTAACTATTAGTCGATTTAAAATATTGTTAATTAATTTACTCATATTTATTATTCCTTTCATTTCGGGCAGATCTAAATATTTTAACAATTCCATTTCTTTTCAACGCTTTGTCTGTTTACTGTGACCTTTTCATGAGCTTAATTTTCCTGTGACGTTTTTTCCCTGCAAAACGTGTGACTTTTTCTCAATTGCCAACAGAATATCCGCAAAGTTTGATAAATATTTTACTGAAATTATTTCGACTTGATACCTGTATATTCTATCAATCGATTTCCTCCATGACATTACTTGTTCAGAGCGTTCGATTTTGAGGAGGAAAGCGTCAATGAAATTTTGTTAATACTCAGGACAAGTGTAAAAAGCGAACACGCAAAAAATAAATGTATTATTATCAAATGGTACACAGTCACAAGACAGATACATCAGTTAAAATTTACGTCATTTATTATTTTTTTTTAAAATATTGCAAAAACATGAATGCCACTGAAACAGATAAATCAGGGAAAAAACACATAGAGGTTCTTACTTAGCAGCTGTGACCAGCACGTTGTGTCAGAATCGGAAATGCCGTTTTAAAGTTGACAAATTTTCATCTATATTTTTACCGCCCTCTCGACTCCTGGTCTGAAAGTTAAGCTCCAGTCCCGCCCTTGGGTGTTTCCAAACGGACCAACTGGATATTCCTGCCCAGGGCGCCAGTTGGAGACTTGACGTGGTCTTATTTAGTCGGGCTTTTATCCCCAGCAAGCCCCACGAAATGAAACACCGCAGCCAGGGCATTAGCAACTCCAGCACGTCTAGAGCTCTCCTGGGGGAAAACATGGCGGGTGGGAGGACACTCTAACGACTAAACGCCCGCATAAATGGAAAGGCAAGGCGCGGGATCTGGAGGCAATTCATCTGACGACTGCGTCTACAGCACGTCAATCGTTGTTATTTGAAAACTGTTTCCACAGCGTTAGGGCGCGCCATGCTTCACGGGCCCATATGGAATACCAACTCTTGCTAGTATCTGGGCCAGACCGTGGGGGGATGGGGGGATGGGGTGGCTGTTCTTAACGAACATGCGCCTGTTGGAGATCAAAATACACTTCGAATTACATCAATGAGGCAGGAAGAAGAAGAAAAACTCGATATTAAAAAAAAAAATCTTTTTAAGTTAATTGTCGTCCAGCCCTATACGGTCTCTGCCTCCATTTTCTCTTACTTCTTTCTCCTTTCTCTCTCTCTCTCTTTCTCTCTCTCTCTCTCTCTCTCTCTCTCTCTCTTTCTTCCTGTCAAGCCATTGAGCGTTTTGAAGATGATCTTCCTGAAATGGTTGCTGTATTCAATATCATGTTTCACCGATGGTGCTGATGGGGCCTTTGTATTTGCTTTAATTTTGTGGGATGTGAGAGGGTGATGTGAAGGTGTGTGTGTGGGGGCAGGGGGGGGGCTGACGTTTGAATATGTGACGAGACACTGGCTCCCAGCAGCGGTTTAGCGGCCATCGACCAAACGGTTTCAACATTGCATTGTGCCGCTTTAAAAGACAGTTTTGTTTAGAAAATTGCACCATTATAGTGTTGGTTATTTTGGTATCGTCTTTTCATAATGCTTCCTCGGGACCATTACAACTAATAGTCCACTATTAAAGAACTATACAATAAGAATAATTATGGTGTTGTCGAGTTGACGGGAATATTGATAGGTGCATTTACAGAGGAAATAAAAACGTTTGATTCTTTTGGACAATGTAGAATAAACTTGTGATAGCATTGACATTTTGATTGGTTGGTAATGGTGGTATTGATGTTATGGTTGTTAGGTGATGATATCTCATTTAAAAATAGTCTCATTAAAATATAGTGTCATTAAAATATGGTCTCATTAAAATATGGTCTCATTAAAATAATATGTTCTCATTAAAATATGTTCTCATTAAAATATGGTCTCATTAAAATATAGTATCATTAAAATATAGTACCATTAAAATATGGTCTCATTTAAATAAGGGTATCGTTAAAATATGGTCTCATTAAAATATGTTCTCATTAAAATATGGTCTCATTAAAATAAAGTATCATTAAAATAAGGTCTCATTAAAATATGGTATCATTAATATATAGTATCATTAAAATATGGTCTCATTAAAATATGGTCTCATTAAAATGTGTCTCATTAAAATATGACCTCATTAAAATATTTTATAATTTAAACGTGGTCTCATTAAAATATGGCCTCATTAAAATATAGTCTCATTAAAATATGGTCTCATTAAAATATGGTCTCATTAAAATATGGTCTCATTTAAATATGATCTCATTAAAAAATGACCTCATTAAAATATGGTCTCATTAAAATATGATCTCATTAAAATGTGGTCTTACAAAAATATGGTCTCATTAAAATATGGTCTCATTAAAATATGGTCTCAATAATTTTAGGTCAAGTCGAAACCTTGACCCATTTTAAAGACCATAAATATCCTCCCATTAGATTGTTGCCTCTTTAAATTATGGACTTATTGAATTGTAAGTCCTATTTGAAAAGGGTCCGAATCCTAATATTATAATATTACTTAAAGTGGTAAGAACATAAGAATAAGATTGAAATCTGTGTTCGTTGACAAATATTTTAAACAATTATTCTCCTCAAAAATAAATTTTTCCTCTTCCACTATTCATTTTAATTGTATTTGGGGACGTCCATAAATGACGTCACACATTTTTAAAAATAGAAATCTGACGTCTCACAAAAACAAAAAAACGCGCAACTTTAAATAAAGATCCACTTAAAATATTTGATTGCTTTAAATTTATTTATTGACGTTTTGAATGGCTTCACATGTGTTACAATATAGGAGTGCAGAGTTACACAGAATACATATTTAAATGACAAAAAAAAAAAAAAGTAATTTGCAAAATTCTAACTTACGACTAGAAAATACGGCTCTTCTTGAGAGGGAGTAAAAAATGTTGGACTTCCTATTGGAAAGGGGGGGGGGGTCTACGTTTTTGTGACGACGAGTGACGAGGGATAGGTGGGATGTAAAAACGGCAAAAATCACGTGACGTCATATATGGACGGCCTCTTTGATGATTATCTATTGCGTTAGTTGAAAGAAGATTACTGCAATGGCCCTTTCATGCGAGTATTGTTCTGATCTTTAAATTACTGTAATTACCCTCACAAGATTTTACTGTTCTGATCTTTAAATTACTTTAATTACCCTCACAAGATTTTGTTGTTATGATCTTTTAAAGTATAATTTGTTGCTCCAACACCCCCCCCACCCCCGATCATTACGTTATCTCACATGTCCTCCACAAGTGATTCTAATTTGACAAGTCTGACCGTAAAGCCAAGACAAGAAAAGAGGAACGATTGCCTAAGTTATTTAATGACCTCCCATTGACCACTCGGGCACCCTGTGTCTCTCCTCCGGTGCCCGCACGTCTGCTCTCGTCTGCTCACATCGTCCCAGAGAGACGTCCCCAGAGATGAAAGCAGCACCAAGGGTCAGAGGGTAAAGGGAGGGAAAAGGGACAGACAACTCGACAGGAGCCTAAAGTACACAGAGCCCCGTCCACGGGTGGATGCAGAGTGATCTACCTTCTTTCATTTCAGATGCACCAACGATGATTTCGATCAAACCAGTCGGATACATTGTGTTGATTTTATTAAGATTATTATTGTTCAAACTATTCAACCAACGTCCGGCAATCGTAAGTGACGTAAGTTTCAAAAATTCCTGGCGATCATGAGTGACGTCAGATTTGACAAAAGTCTGGAAATCGTAAGTGACGTAAGTTTCAAAAATTCCTGGCGATCATGAGTGACGTCAGATTTGACAAAAGTCTGGCAATCGTAAGTGACGTAAGTTTAAAAAATTTCCTGGCAATCATGAGTGACGTCAGATTTGACAAAAGTCTGGCAATCGTAAGTGACGTAAGTTTCACAAATTTCCTGGCGATCATGACTGACGTCAGATTTGACAAAAGTCTGGCAATCGTACATGACGTCAGATTCTACAAATTCCCTAGGAACATAAATGGCGTCTGATTCGGCAAAAGTTAGAGATAACAAGATCATGAAGTCAATGTAGATAAAAGTAAAAATATTGAGGAAAAATGATGGAAAAAAATTCCAATGGATAAATTTCGAAAACCAACAATCCAGTAAAGTGTCAACCATACGAATATTAGAAGCCCTTTATCTCACGATAACAAAAACCTGTGATTCTTGACATTTTTCTACTTACTGACGATTCTTAACAGATACACCTCTCTTAGGCTATTGAACATTCTTACACTTACACCTGTCACTAGGCACCTAAACTTTCTTACACTTACACTTATCACTGGGCCATGGAACATTCTTACACTTGCCTCTATCACTAGACACCTGAACATTCTTACACTTACACCTGTCACTGGGCCGTGGAACATTCTTACACTTACACCTATCACCGTGCCACTAAATTTCCGTGCAGTGATTGTTACCTCCCTTAGATATTTTCTCACCACGTCCTAAATCGAAATTTTACCAAATAAATAAAACAACCATTGGAGTGGATCCTTAAATCTATCAACCTTATTGTCTGAAACTGATATAAATAGAATGCATAATATATTATGTCTCTTCATTCCTAAACTCTAGGAATGATAACCTGACAAGTTGCCAGTATTAATGAGTGTGCAACTTTATATTGAAAGATAGACGTCTGAACTACCAAGTGATTAGTAAAACATATGATAAAGTTGACGTCGTCAATGATTGTAGTATTACATATCTGTGGGTTTAAATATTTTCTAACCATAACTTATTACAGGCATTTATTAACGTCTTCAAATAACACTTATTCAGAAATGTAAGACTTACAATAGCATATGACCTCTATGTCTAACTATAACTAAATTGTGATGTTCATATTGCATTCAAAGTCCAAAATATTGAGTCCAAATATAATTGAGTTAAAATCTTTAGAAGCTGTAACTTCTCATGGTTCATCACCTGACAGTGAAATCGAGACATCTGTTATCACGCTTTTAGCATTGGATGGTTTTTACCCTTTAAACCCGTTTTAACAACCCCCTGGAGTCAATGTGACATTTTATTATTATTATTATTATTATCATTTGCTTAAAACCTTGAGTATTTGGACTTTAAACAATTTGATGATCAGTGACGTCATGGACCCCATGGATTGAATTATTCAGATGATTGGCACGGTCAGGTAGTTGGAGAGGGGGAGGGGGAGGGGGGCCAGCAGGAGGCCTGTTGTTATTGGAAGTGTTTGGCAGACTTCAGCAGTAGTAACATTTGTGTCTGATAGGAACTGTGTGGATGTTGTGACAACTATAACAGTAGTAGCATTTGTGTCTGATAGGAACTGTGTGATTGTTTGAACGACTTTAACAGTAGTAGTAGCATTTGTGTCTGATAGGAACTGTGTGATTGTTTGAACGACTTTAACAGTAGTAGCATTTGTGTCTGATAGGAACTGTGTGCATGTTTGGCAGACTTCAGCAGTAGTAGCATTTTTGGCTGATAGGAACTGTGTGCATGTTTGGACGACTTTAACAGTAGTAGCATTTGTGTCTGATAGGAACTGTGTGGATGTTTGGCAAACTACAGCAGTAGGGACGTGGTGGTCGAGAGGTAGCGCTCTCGACTGTCATACCGATGGTCACGAGTTCGAATCCACACGAAAGTGAGGATTTGTTCTCGGGGCCTGAGGAGTCCCCGAGTCACCCAGCTCCGAATGGGTACCTAACTAGACAATAGTTAGGCGGCTGGGGTAATGCGTGGAACCCCTATAGCCGTGGCCTGTGACCGCTGCATCACTTGCCAACAGATCATCTCTCATGGTCTGTGGACGCAATTATCTTCTGCATAGAAGGAGCGTCTGTATATCTAAGATAAGATAAGATAGTAGCATTTGTGTCTGATAGAGAAGTGGACTTGGGGCGGGTGCGGGAATGGGGTCAATGTACGTATCAACAAGTGACAGGTGTGATGGAATGAAGGCGGTGATGAGCAACACCCCGTGGTCTATTATAACCAAGATTACATAAGAAATGGTGTTAGTTTGTTAGGGTGCAACTTCATAATAAAACTAGTGTGAAATAAACTTTGAATACAACTGGGGTAAAATAAATAGCAATTAAAGCATTTTATAATAAAAGACATAACATTTAAAGATGGCTGGTCCAGACATGAAATTATTAAACAATTTAACTAAACTTAAGGCTTTACATAAATGAAATAATTACAAATGTAATACGAAAAATAAACAAAAATGAAAATTACTGCTATCAGTTTGTCAGACCTATACTGTAATATACATATTTTTGTAGGACCCAACTTTCAAAGTAAAAATGGAAATATTGGACGGACTTTTTAAACGAGAGCTAGTTACAGGCTAGATTACTGGTGAATATTTACAATTAAAATAGTAGCTCCATTAGCTAGACTAAAGCTATTCATTACACAAATTGTTTGTGTATTTTGTATTTTAAAGGCAGTAAGACTAGAGAATAGAAGTACAAAGAGCAATGTAATAATAATACATGAGGCATTTACCACTACTTAGAAATACAACACAATAATCAACTAGAACACTCAGATGGTGGGATTTAAAAAAAATATATAAATATAGTTCTATATGCACACATAGAAAGACTGCTTTTTCATATATGGCTTTCAAGTGTGTGGTAAGTTGCCTGAACAAACAAGGAAGCCATACACTATAAGGGACATGTAGTACCAGACATTAAATATAGATAAGTGTAGGACGCAATAATCTGTTTTATAGAAGGAATGTCTCTAAGGGAGCGGTCAAAGAGATGATATGTTAGAACAAATTCTATAGGGGATGAAGAACTGTAATAGATTAAAGAATAGATCTATAGCAGAATAATGATTTTATCAGATAACGCATGACATATCTTGGGAAAGTGAAACATTTATTTTGAGATCATATATTATATGCATGCCGGAGATTCGACCCTGACAAGCTTTGAAGAAATATACGCACCCGAACATCTGGACCGATTCAATGTTGTTGTTTTTACAAGCCTAGAGCTCACAATTAATATGTTGCCATCATTATATTCAATATTCATTACTAAAAACATTGTTCAATATCTCCTCTATCACAAACAGGTTCTTAAACTTCCCAACTTGTATTAATAACGACCAAAGTTTCATCCTGTAGGGGACAAATTGGGGGGGGGGGAGGGGAGACTGCAATCAGGCTTATAAATTAATAAATGGTAAATAGTTTATTTGTGTATTGATTTTTCGTTGACGAAGGCTCTTTGGCGAAACGTTCGCTGTTTTGTTACGTCCTGTCAGGCTAAATCATACCCTGTTAACCTGTTTTGTTACGTCCTGTCAGGCTAACTCATACCCTGTTAACATGTTTTGTTACGTCCTGTCAGGCTAACTAACTCATACCCTGTTAACATGTTTTGTTACGTCCTGTCAGGCTAACTCATACCCTGTTAACATGTTTTCCATTTACTAATCCTGTAAGGGAAATGTTTCTAAATAATGTCCTTCTTATCCCGGTCTGACGGGCAAAAAAGTGTACGATTATCTCAATAAAACAGTGGAACAATGGAACATTATCTAAGCAGACAGGGAAATAATGTAAGATTATCCCAGCTAAATGGAAATAACGTAATTGTATCCTGGAAAACCTGGGAAATAATATAAGATTATCCAATTCAGTCTGTAAAGTATAAGCATCACATAACTAAGATTAATTCTTTCTTAAGTAAGTTCCTTTCAAGCTTAAGTTTGATAATTCCCACATCTAGATCTATATTAGTCGTCTCAACCTCACTGAAATTTACTTCATTACTCAGATGGAATATTTATTTATAAAAGTCTATTTTAAAAATCAAAATTAATTATTTCCAATATTTCTCCAAACTTTCCAACACAAATAAATAAAACTTTCCTTCCAGCTGTTTGACAATGACTGTCTGATGTTGGTTGGAAACATAAAAACAAGAACAAACCCAAACAGATAATTTCAACATATAAACAGAAACAAATACCGTTTATTCCAACATATAATCAGGAACCAACCGAACGAAATGATAATTCTAATAAACAGGAATAAGCTCAAACAGCTGAATCCAACATATACAAGTCCTCATGTTTCATTTAAACTGCCACATATTCAAGCTCTACTATAACATTGGTCGGCTGGGGCGGGGACTACGTTACCACCACCCTGGGCGTGACAAGAAATGCTCGCTCCGCTCCTGTAAATAAACAAATAAACTAGACACGTAACTGAAAATGCCGCCCATAGATATAGAGAAAAGGGTGTCGCTGGGGTCGAAAAGCCTCTGGTTGACCTCAAACACTCTTATGAACTTTACTTTAGCCATCATATCTGCTCAATTTACTTAATTTAATAACGTCCAATAACGTATTTATATTAAAATGTAATCAACTCGGTTTATAACAACACAAGAATACATTAAAGAAAAACAAACTAAAGTGATTGACAGTTATGTCTTTATCAGTAAACATCTTTTCATCGGTTGTTTAAGAAATATAAATAAAAATAAACATAAATAAAAAAAAGCATTCCTTTAAAGGGAGGGAATGACTAAACCAAGGGAGGAAACCAACTGTCAAGTTCAATATTCTTATCTCGCTTCTCCAGAGCCCGTTATTAAAGAACTCTACTTAATTCAATTGTTTGCGTTGACTGGTATTAACGAGATCATTGATAAGAATAGTTAGAACGATTGCTTTATGATGGCAGGTCTATCGTTACAGAACTCACGGACCTTTTACACGTAATCTCTGGAAATCTACAGATAGGCTGAAATACACACTTGGATATTATTGAAAAGTAAATTCTAAGGTACCACATATAAAAATGCAATCTTTCATTAATAAATACATCTGCAATATATAAATGCAGATTGTTATATATAAATAAATATTGCGATATGCATCTTCTGTATGGAGCCCATCCACCAAAGAAAATATAGATGAACTACAACAAATTCAAAAAAGAGCTGTCAGATTCATTACCGGAGAATATTTAAAACTGACAAAAATAACACCATTAGTTAAATCATTAAACCTTGAAGCACTAGAGGATAGAAGCACCAAGAGTAAATTAGTAATTATACATAAAGTAATTAATTCTAATTTAGAAATACAACACAAAGAAAACTTAATACAACCCTCATATAGACATAAAGATAAAAACACCTTTCTTACTCCATATGCAAGAACAAACACATACAAGTTTTTTTTCCAGTCCGGTATTCGGGCGTGGATGGGTTGCCTGAAGAGACCAGGAAAGCCAACACTTTATCATCATTAAAACTCTAATAAGAATACAGGACTAAACACAAACCATAGATATACGTAGGACGCAATAATCTTCTGCACAGAAGGGAGAGTCTGTAACATATAAGATAAGATATATATCTAAGAGCGCAATGCGATTTATAAAGATTAGAGGCGTATCATGAAGGGATGAGATGCATATGTATTCAGGCCCCGAGGAACCTGGGAGCCACAGTAAGACTTTCAACGTTTCATTTAAATATAATTGAACAAGGGGAATATCTTAATTAAGTCGAGAATGGGCGCCGCGATTTATTTTATTTGTCCCCAGGCACAAAAATATTAGCTACGCCTCTGAAACTGAATGTATAAATTTCTGATGTATAAATTAACACAGCTCCGTAGAAATAAATATGTTGTTACATAAACAGACACATTCATATATAAATGCACACTTTGACACATATATTAAAACTGTTATAAATAGCTAGCCACTGTTACACACTGTTATATATGTGACTAAATTTGCGATAGCCAAAAATTATTTGCATGTAATGTAACGATTTGTAGGAACATTTATTCTTTCATTTATTTATTTATTTTATTTTTATTATTTTTTTATTTTATTTTTTTTGAGATAACATACGGTTTCGGGCGCATTTTAACACGTGGATTCGGTAAGAAATTTAAAATAACTGTGTTTGCCCTCACTGATTTTAATTGGTACATCATATTACCATTGCTTAATTAGAACTCGCTAGCAAATTACACTTAAAAATGAAATGTCAAGGACAATGTCTAAATAATATGAATGGATCGAAAATAGTTGCCATTCTGTAGACAATTACACACTTAAAAAATAAAGAAATATTATCAAGCGTTAGCACCTTTTTAAATCAAGTTTGAATTTTTTAACTCAATTTATATCATTTAAAAAAATATTTTTTAAAAAATAAATAAAAAGAATAAAAAAGTAATTTATAAATAGCAATTACCGGAAACGTATAAAGGAACTGAAGCTTAACTAACAAAAAATGTTCCTTTTAAGCGAAAAAAAAAATGTAAACCTTATGTTAAGGTGGAAATAATTTAATTGTCTGTTAAATTCAGTTTGCGCCATACATCAAGTTCTGCGGCCCGCAGAATTCGTTCAATCATTTACATGGGAATGATTTCTGGTCTATTAAGTCTTTTTTCCATTAAAAAATTGTTTTTTTTTGTTTTGTTTTGTTTTTTTATTTTTTTTTAGTACAAACGTAGGTTTATTTATTTCTTAAATAAAGTTATTTTAAATCGTCTATGAGCTAATTGGAGCTACATGTATCAACAATGATAATTGATTTATGTTTAGTTCATTCAAGAATTCAACAATGACATTTTTATTTCATTTTCTTGGATTGTGCTATAGCTGGTAATTTAATTGATCTCTTCTCATTTCTTTTTATTTAAGGTTGTGAGCCCATGACACCTGCAGCTCATCAAAGTTTCACGAACATCACGTGTAAGAATTATTGGACTCTTAATACCTAACAACACGTGAAAGAATTATTGGTCTCTTGATAGCTAACATCTCCTACTCAAAAACCCTTCCCACTCCAGCTACCCCACTCCAGCTAAACCCACTCCAGCTACCCCACTCCAGCTACCCCACTCCAGCTACCCCAGTCAAACTACCCCACTCCAGCTACCCCACTCCAGCTACCCCACTCCAGCTACCCCACTCCAGCTACCCCACTCCAGCTACCCCACTCCAGCTACCCCACTCCAGCTACCCCACTCCAGCTACCCCACTCCAGCTACCCCACTCCAGCTACCCCACTCCAGCTACCCCACTCCAGCTACCCCACTCCAGCTACCCCACTCCAGCTACCCCATTCCAGCTACCCCAGTCAAACTACCCCACTCCCCATACCCAGAACCTCAAACAATAACAACAATCAACCACCCAATCATCACAGTTTGCCACAACTACAATCACCACCCCAATTATCACAGCTTGCCACAACTACAATCACCACCCCAATTATCACAGTTTGCCACAACTACAATCCCCAACCACCCAATCATCACAGTTTGCCACAACTACAATCACCACCCCAATTATCACAGTTTGCCACAACTACAATCCCCAACCACCCAATCATCACATTTTGCCACAACTACAATCACCTTCCCAATCATCACAGTTTGCCACAAAAACAATCACCACCCCAATCATCACAGTTTGCCACAACAACAATCACCACCCCAATCATCACAGTTTGCTACAACTACAATCCCCAACCACACAATCATCACATTTTTGCCACAACTGCACTCCTGCAACCATATTTATAGAGCACACTTTCTTCTCACGAATCGAGCAACAAATTAAAATCTGTCGTGGGTCAATTTTAAAACTCAATTTAAAAGAAGCTACTTTACCTTTCTACTGAATAGTGTTTGAGCTTTTAATTCCAAGCCAGTTGTGTGACGGTTAAACAGCACGTAGTCCGACTATTCAAGAAACTCTTCTGGTTTAACACTTCCTCTTATATTCCGAACATCACAAAACTGTCAAATTTCAACTACGGTGACCGACTCGTATTTCTGTCTCTTTTTTGTCTTTTGTCAAACCCGAGACAAAACTCGAGCGCTCGCCTCTGGCAATAAAAACAGTGGCACCCTGAGCGGGGGACGGCGCCCGTCGTTGTTGTTCTTGGGTAAGACTTGCCTGTGTTGGAAGTTGGTCACTGCTCACAGCTCACGCGGTTAACCAGCCGCTTGCTTTTACCGGCCGCAATGCCGGGGGTAGGAAGTTTCATGCCAGATCGCGAGACGAGGGCCGAGCGTTAGAAAATCTGAGGGCTTCCAACACAGCATTTATCTCTTTTCTTTTATTTTCGGGATCTTTTCTTCTGACTGGACAAAGTTCAATGGTGGAAAAATCAGATATCTGCGTCATCGGCGCCACTCTTAAAAAAAGATTTTCCTTTATAGCAATTACATAAGGCTGACATAATCCACAATTCTGACTGTTTTTTCTTCTGCTTTATACGTGTGTGCTGATATTGTGCGTTGAAGTTTACTGTTTCTTACACTGTAGTTTTCACGGTTTTATGGTGTTGCATGATTTAAGGGAAATTAATTTACTTTTATCTTGTATTTGTGTAAATATCAAATTATATATATGTATGTATGTATGCATGTATGTATATATTGTTAATGTTTACATTTTTGTCATTTAAAGTGTTGCTTCAAAATCATAAAAAGGAACAATCAACTCACAGTCACTAATCTGGCCTTACACGCTGAATTACACTAAAAAATAACTCGGTGAAGCTTTCATACTTTAATATAACTGATATCGATCGATTTTACCATTCTTTTATTTCAAACAGTTTAAAGAAGTTGTATGGTATCAATTTTATCCGTTGGCGTACAATTGAAAATGCCATTCACTATTTACTATTCAACGTTTAAAATGGTTACTTTTATCAACATTTACAACATTTTCTTATAACATAAATTTTATTTTTGAAAACATTCCAACACAAGAGTAGACTAGTAAGATAATTTAGTTAATAGGAGTACAGAGTGTTTTTTAAAGTAATACATGTATATGTTAAAAAAATGAACGTTATAAAATGTTTTTGAAACCCATAATTTCTTATTATATTGCAGACTCTCGTACAAATCTGATTTTCAAATAACCTCTTTACCAATAATAATAAAAAAAATATAATGATAATTTATATAGCGCTGTATCCCAGCAATGAGACGGACTCACAGCGCGTTTCATGGAGATAATAACATACATATATTAATTTTAAAAACTTTCATCTCATACTAACCACATAAATGACAATACGTTATACATCAGCTACGTTAAACACTAAAAAGAAATGTTGTTTCATTAATTTTGAAAATAAATTTTGAAAAGATACGTCTTATATACAGTTTTGAAGGACTTAGTAGTTAAAATACTACGGATGTGTATTGTTAGAGAATTCCATTGTTTGGCTGCACAAAAAGGGAATACTATTCGTATTAGTATAGCACCTATTATTATCATCATTTTGCTTTCAAGCTAGATAACATCATTAAAGACATCCTCGTTAGAAGTCACCTACAGGAGTGAAGACATCAACCGTTGTCCTCAAAATATCTGAGTCGATAAGATCATTCCATTCTCCAAATGTTTAGATATAAAACTTGTTTGAAATCACGCGTGATATCATTGAGTGCGTGAAGTCACAATAAAACCACGTGGGTGGTAATTATCTGTATGAAGTATTTAAATAATTTGTCCAATAAATATTTTAAACCACGCCAACAGAGCAATTTTTAATAAAAGACACAGATTTCACTGGTTAATTATATTTAAGTAAGAACTTTGCTATGATCTGTGGAGGAAATAAATTAATAAAATTATTGGATACTTTCATTCCTCATAATAAAAATACTGTGTTAGCTAAGACGATGTCCCATTAATTCTCGATGCAATTTATATAAATGTGTGCTTTTCCTTGAATTATTGGAAAATGAATAGTTGAATATTATTATTTTAAAAAACTCCAAGTACTTCACACTTAAAAATGATAAAGTAAAAATTTTAAAACCAAAAACAAATTTAAACTTCTATATAGAACATGAAATGTATCTGTCCGCAAACCAGTCTCTAGCCCTCTGCTTACGTCAATAACACTACCCTCTAGCCCTCTGCCTACGTCAATAACACTACCCTCTAGCTCTCTGCCCACGTCAATAACACTACTCTCTAGCTCTTTGCCTACGTCAACAACACTAGTCTCTAGCTCTCTGCCTACGTCAACAACACTAGTCTCTAGATCTTTGCCTACGCCAATAACACCAGTCTCTAGCTCTCTGCCTATGGCAACAACACTAGTCTCTAGCCCTCTACCTACGTCAACAACACTAGTCTCTAGCTCTCTGCCTACGTCAACAACACCAGTCTCTAGCTGTCTGCCTACGTCAGCAACACTAGTCTCTAGCTATCTGTCTACGTCAACAACACTAGTTTCTAGCTCTTTGCATACGCCAATAATACTCGTCTCTAGATCTTTGCCTACGCCAATAACACCAGTCTCTAGCTCTCTGCCTTTATCAACAACACTAGTCACTAGCCCTCTACCTACGTCAACAACACTAGTCTCTAGCTGTCTGCCTACTTCAATAAGAACAGTCTCTAGCTCTCTGCCTACGTCAAACACACTAGTCTCTAGCTGTCTGCTTACGTCAACAACACTAGTCTCTAGCTCTCTGCCTACGTCAGCAACACTAGTCTCTAGCTGTCTGCCTACGTCAACAACACTGGTCTCTAGCTCTCTGCCCACGTCAGCAACACAAGTCTCTAGCTCTCTGCCTACGTCAGCAACACTAGTCTCTAGCTCTCTGCCTACGTCAGCAACACCAGTCTCTAGCTGTCTGCCTACGGCAGCAACACTAGTCTCTAGCTCAATGCCCACGTCAATAACACTACTCTCTAGCTCTTTGCCTACGTCAACAACACTAGTCTCTAGATCTTTGCCTACGCCAATAACTACAGTCTCTAGCTCTCTGCCTATGTCAACAACACTAGTCTCTAGCCCTCTACCTACGTCAACAACACTAGTCTCTAGCTCTTTGCCTACGTCAACAACACTAGTCTCTAGATCTTTGCTTACGCCAATAACACCAGTCTCTAGCTTTCTGCCCACGTCAATAACAACACTACCCTATAGCTCTCTGCCCACGTCAATAACACTACCCTCTAGCTCTCTGCCCACGTCAATAACACTACCCTCTAGTTCTCTGCCCACGTCAATAACACTACTCTCTAGCCCTCTACCTACGTCAATAACACTACCCTCTAGCTCTCTGCCCACGTCAATAACACTACCCTCTAGCTCTCTGCCCACGTCAATAACACTACCCTCTAGCTCTCTGCCCACGTCAATAACTCTACTCTCTAGCTCTTTGCCTACGTCAACAACACTAGTCTCTAGATCTTTGGCTACGCCAATAACACCAGTCTCTAGCTCTCTGCCTACGCCAATAACAACAGTCTCTAGCTCTTTGCCTATGTCAATAACACTAGTCTCTAGCTGTCTGCCTACTTCAATAACACCAGTCTCTAGCTGTCTGCCTACCGCAGCAACACTAGTCTCTAGCTCTCTGCCCACGTCAATAACACTACTCTCTAGCTCTTTGCCTACGTCAACAACACTAGTCTCTAGATCTTTGCCTACGCCAATAACACCAGTCTCTAGCTCTCTGCCAATGTCAACAACACTAGTCTCTAGCCCTCTACCTACGTCAACAACACTAGTCTCTAGCTCTCTGCCTACGTCAACAACACCAGTCTCTAGCTGTCTGCCTACGGCAGCAACACTAGTCTCTAGCTATCTGTCTACGTCAAAAACACTAGTCTCTAGCTCTTTGCCTACGCCAATAAAACTCGTCTCTAGCTCTTTGCCTACGCCAATAACACCAGTCTCTAGCTCTCTGCCTATGTCAACAACACTAGTCTCTAGCCCTCTACCTACGTCAAAAACACTAGTCTCTAGCTCTTTGCCTACGCCAATAACAACAGTCTCTAGCTCTTTGCCTATGTCAATAACACTAGTCTCTAGCTGTCTGCCTACTTCAATAACACCAGTCTCTAGCTCTCTGTCTACGTCAACAACAACAGTCTCTAGCTCTCTGCTTACGTAAACTACACTAGGCTCTAGCTCTCTGCTTACGTAAACTACACTAGTCTTTAGCTCTTTTCCTACGCCAATAACACTCGTCTCTAGCCCTCTGCCTACAAAGGCAACACAAGTCTTTTACTCTCTGCCTACGTCAGCAACACTAGTCTCTAGCTCTCTGCCTACGTCAACAACACTAGTCTCTAGCTGTCTGCCTACGTCAACAACACCAGTCTCTAGCTGTCTGCCTACGTCAATAACACTAGTCTCTAGCTGTCTGAATTCGTCAACAACACTAGTCTCTAGCTGTCTGCCTACGTCAACAACACCAGTCTCTAGCTCTCTGCCTATGTCAATAACACTAGTCTCTAGCTGTCTGAATTCGTCAACAACACTAGTCTCTAGCTCTCTGCCTACGTCAGCAACACTAGTCTTTAGCTCTCTGCCTACGTCAGCAACACTAGTCTCTAGCTCTCTGCCCACGTCATCAACACTAGTCTCTAACTCTCTGCCCACGTCAGCAACACTAGTCTCTAGCTCTCTGCC
>MUZC01004436.1:744889-756819 GCA_002072015.1 Radix auricularia | reverse complement strand
TGAATGAAGTGTGACTATGAAAGATGACAGAATTGTGAATGAAGTGTGACTATGAAAGATGACAGAATTGTGAATGAAGTGTGACTATGAAAGATGAAAGAATCATGAATAAAGTGTGACTAAAAGATGACAGAATTGTGAATGAAGTGTGACTATGAAAGATGACAGAATTGTAAATGAAGTGTGACTATGAAAGATGACAGAATTATGCCTGATGTATGTTACTCTTTTATATGTGTCTTGAAGTCTCATAAAAAGTTACAACCATTAGGATTATATGAAAAAGTATAAGAACATCCAAAATGATATCATCATTTAAATGACAAATTGACATCTCCATGACAATATCTGTTAAACATGTACAATGTCAGTAATACACTGTACTTTAACAAATTCATGTTTACACTGACAATATCGCAGTTACTTGGGACCCATAAATGACATTATGACAACTGATGTCAAGTTCGTCGAGAGTACAATCGTCAATGACGTCACAGTTATTTTCCAGTCAATATCGCTCCTCCCCTGTCTGCTGACTCGTGGAAGCTCCCGGAGCTACAGCTCCAGGGAATCCCAAAAGAGATCGGCGCCCGACTGGATGACTAGATTACCCCCTCAGCCCTCACCGCACACCATTCCACCTCACAC
Source organism: Radix auricularia (assembly GCA_002072015.1). Lineage (NCBI taxonomy): Eukaryota > Metazoa > Mollusca > Gastropoda > Lymnaeidae > Radix > Radix auricularia. The sequence continues at coordinate 756,171 of MUZC01004436.1, read as the reverse complement.
ACCAAACCTCTGTCTTCTTGCTGGCTAACCTTCTAGTATTGATGTTTCGGCGCTGAGCCAGGCGCCTCATTGTTCATGTAATCACATTATTTGAACATATCTAAAGATCTGTGCAAGAAATGGTTCTTGGAGCACGTTTTAGTAGCACTGCCAGGGAGGTTTTAATCAAATTATATTTCTCAGCAACAAAAGTTTAGCTTGAAAATATTTTACTTGCATTAAAAAAAACCAATAGTTCATTTGATATTTCATTAAGATTCAAAAAGAAAATATTCATTTTAACATATTTTAGTAGCACAGCATTACAAATATTACCATTTTAAATTCTTTTAGTATTATTAAAGATAAAAGATCTCTTTAAAAAACCATCAGAAATTGTAAAATTAGAAGTTTCAATATAATTACGGATAATTAATTTTAATGTAAAATTATTGCGATGACATGACCATGTTCTTTTTGTCTAATCTTCTTCTTTTTAAAACTCCCAATGTCATTAATGGTGTATTTATTTTAGAACTGTTTTTAAATTGAAGCCTCAAGTAAATATTGGTATGCATCAAAGATATATTCAGTATTTTTTGCTTAGATTTAACTTATACATAATTAGTTATATATATCCAATAGGTCTGGTAAAAGACGAGGTCAGGAATAAGTCAATAGTCATGGCCAGAAATCACTTAATAATCATGGCCAAAATAACTCATTAACCATGGCCTTAAATCACTCAATAATCATGACCAGAAATCACTCAATAATCATGACCAGAAATCACTCAATAATCATGGCTAGAAATCCCTCAATAATCATGGCCATAAAATTGATTTCCTCATCCGTTAAACATCTCTATCTCCTCAAGTGTCGTTTCATTATTGATGGTTGTCTAAACAAACGATCACGTGACAAGGCCGTCCCCTGTTCACGCTGTCGTGATGAGCGTGACAGCCGATGGACACACGATAAATGATGCAGTGTCTACTGGTATGGGCGCGGAGAAACACCTGGTGAAATGTGACGGGCGAATGATTGACAGCTGGCTAGAAAACTCAACCGTATGACTGACAGTTGGCTACTCAAGAAGGTAGCTAACATCAGAAAGTGAAAATAATGGAAGAAATTTGGCATAAATGGACTGTCACATCATTAATAAAATATCTAAGACTGGATCCCTATTCTGTCACAAACTGTCAAATATATTCAGCACTAAAACACTAATCTCTCACTGGTGTTCAAATCTATTCGACACTGAAATGCTACCCTGTCACTGACTGTCATTAAATTCAGCAATAAGACACTAATCTATCCCTGACTTTCTAATAAAGTCCGCACTAAGACAATAAGCTGTCACTGGTTGTCAAATAAATTCAGCTGTAAGACACTAATCTGTCACTAACTGTCAAATAAATTCACCCCTAAGACACTATTCTGTCACTGACTGTTAAATAAATGCACCACTAAAGTTGAAACGATAATATTTGTATAGAATATGAGGAAATGCAGCGCACGTTTGTTTATTGACAAAGTTTTGCAGTTCATTAAATTTTACCGTCTGTCGACCTGAGTTCCCAAATTTTATTTTTCTTCCTTTGCAACGTGTCAACGGTCTTCAAGATTTCATTCATCAGAAAAAACGATTTTACGTCATGGCACCTCCCTCAACCGTGACCTTCAACCTCACCATCCCGTTCCTTTTCTTCACCTTCCACGCGACACCTTCACACGACCTACTTCCCCCACATCCCGACTCCGGCCTGCATCTCCCCACACAACCCGGCCGGTTCGTCCCTTTCCCCACACAACCCGGCCGGTTCGTCCCTTTCCCCACACAACCCGGCCAGTTCGCCCCTTTCCCCACACCCAACTCTCTCCGACAACAAAAATAGTCCAATATGTGAGTTAGTTCTAGGTGCCTATTTGAGCAAGAAATTACTGCGCCTCTTTCCTGTTCACAGCGTCGGAAGGTGTCTCAAATTATTTATTTACATCCCCACCGTCCGTCTTGGGGCCGTAAAAGGCGTTGCCACTAATTTTTAATCTAACCAACCACTATGTTGAAAATTGTTTCACAACTCTGCACAACACGCGTTATTCCCCTTGGCGGGGCGGTGACTACCATTGCTGTTGTTCTTTGTCCATTTTTTTCTTGAAGTATTCCCCTCCTTACTCCTCCCCATTTCCATTGTTAAAAGCCTAAGGAATAGCCTATAAACAATAAAAAGCATGATACAAAAAAGCGTGTTCGCAGTTGTCATTTATTGTGTTACGATATTTCTAACAATTTCAATATTATTTATGTTTATTTACAGTAATTCAGGATTAAATGGCGCAGTATAAAGATAAGGAAATGAGCCTTTGTAGCAAGGCCCTTGGTCTATGTAGAGTTCGGATGTACTTGGACTGAACACCAAAGTGGATTGAAGACATTAATAAATCATTACTTAAACAGAAAAAAAAATCTATTTGGACTCTGGTTACATCTGGAACTTTTCCATAACCCATAGAGTAAGCAAGAAATAAAAACTGGAATGAGCATTTAAACATAATTTTCTACAAGGAATTTCCTTTTTTTAAAATTCAAGATAATTAATTATAGATTTCATTAAAAGTAGATTCAAATAAGTAATTCTGAAAGTAAACAAAAAAATGACGTCATATCTCCTCACGCTAGGTCACACCAAGAATGTATTGATATAATGCGCACCACGCACCAATCTAACATAAGCATTCAAAGAGCGGGAAAATTCCATGAACTAACATTCTAGATTACATAAAAAAATCATTTCCTTTCAACAATTCTGAAACTAAACAAAACAATAATTGTTTTCAAACATGGCTCCTAAAATTACGGGAGTCAACAAAACTGTCTTGCCTCACAATTGCTTCTTCAACAATGTACTAAAAATTATTAGCTATCGTTTTGCGTTTGTTCCAACCCGATAGCTGTTATGGTTGGCGAGACATTATCAAAATACTGATGTTTTTTTGTTTTTTTTTTAAAACAGGAAATCCAGTAAACCTTTTCGGTATTTTTTTTAGCTGTTGTTCATCCTTGGGTCCCTTAACATGTTTGCAAAAGGCACGAATCTTCTATCTGGTGTGGTTCAGGAGGATTTGCAGGATCAAGCATTAAAGACAGTTTAAATCTATAAACACAATTTTTCCCGTGGGTAATTGCGTTAAAAACCTACACCAAACCTTTTAAATAATTAAGAAATACCTCTGAAAAAAATTGAAATTCAAATGTTCTCATGACTAATTTGTATGAAGATATATGAACAAATTTGGTGTCCCCAGTCTTAGAATTGCTCGTACTTTAAAATGAAACAATTAAAAAAGCTGTGGACCCATTTTGAAATTTCAGTTTCTGGTACCTACTCTGAACATGATTATGTTAGCCTTGAAGGTAGTCACAGAGCTCTTAGTCTAACTATTGGCTACAGTGAATGGGTGGATATAATCTTAGTCATACGCTCTTGGCCTAAATATATGCTACAGTGAATGGGTGGATATAATCTTAGTCATAGAGCACTTAGCCTAACTATTGGCTACATATAATCTTAATCATAGAGCTCTTAGCCTAACTATAGGCTACAGTGAATGGGTGGATATAATCTTAGTCAGAGAGCTCTTAGCCTAACTATTGGCTACAGTGAATGGGTGGATATAATCTTAGTCATAGAGCACTTAGCCTAGCTATTGGCTACAGTGAATGGGTGGATATAATCTTAGTCATAGAACTCTTAGCCTAGCTATTGGCTACAGTGAATGGGTGGATATAATATTAGTCATAGAGCTCTTAGCCTAACTGTATACTACACTGAGACACATTACACACTGAGACACATTACACACTGAGACACATTACGCGCTGAGACACATTACGCACTGAGACACGTTTTCACACCGAGACACATTACGCACTGATACACATTACTCACTGAGACACATTACGCGCTGAGACACATTACGCACTGAGACACATTGCACACCGAGACACATTACGCACTGAGACACATTACACACTGATACACATTACACACTGAGACACATTACAGACTAAGACACATTACACACTGAGACCCATTACAGACTAAGACACATTACACACTGAGACCCATTACAGACTAAGACACATTACACACTGATACACATTACACACTGAGACACATTACAGACTAAGACACATTACACACTGAGACCCATTACAGACTAAGACACATTACACACTTAGACACATTACACACTGAGACACATTACAGACTAAGACACATTACACACTTAGACACATTACACACTGATTCGATGATTTACAAGCACCCATGGGTATTGTCCTGTATTTTATTATGACGCCTTGACTGACTCGCTCAATAGAAGAACAAAAGTTGATTACAAATATTGAAGAAATTCCTGTCATCAAAGTAGAAAATCCATGTTGATTTTTTAGTTAAAATTTCTTTGTCTTTAACTATGCTAAACTGATCGAAACATATGGACGTTATTTTACACTACTATTTAATTTGTTCCTGTTGATAAGAATCCATCTGAATTTATTTCTGTGATTTACAGCATTCTACTGTTAGCTCACACCTTCCCTTTGACCACTGTATCAAGTTATTTGACTTTCTGATCAAATCGATTTCAAGGTGAATGGGACGAAAAGTTTTTTCCATTAACTGATGCCATCGAGGCAAACATTGATTTCCTTAAGGACGTTGGGATTGCGTTTAACGCTGAATATTCTTGTAAGACGCCACAGACTCGCATAAAGTCCCGAGTGACTGCATCCGTCCACTATTGAGCTAGAGGACTGCTGAAAGCAGACTTTCAATGTAGATCTTTGACGAACAACGAGACTCCATTGAGGGCAAATACCCTAGTATCGGGAGTACCGATTGTCACACATCCAAAACGTCATGCGCCATGAAGGTTGGTTCACCTTTGATGTAATATCTGGAGGGGTTGAGAAGAGGGGGCATTGTGACGTCACGTGACCTAACCGATATATTCATGAAGCAAAAGGGAGATAATCTGTGATGGAAGACGCAACAGTTGGTATAGGTTTGACAAAGTGAGTGATTATATTTTGGGAATTACCGATTACAAACATAATCGTCATTTTGCGCTTCAACTATCGCGGCCTCAATATAAAAAGATTCTATTTGATTTAAATATTTTAAACACATTGAAAAAATTGATTGAGTCATCGACAATGAAACTGCGTGCGTTCGCCTTTCAGATATGGTGACTACAAGTAAATTAACACTTACGATATAGCGTTGTAACCTGTAGATACGTCTAACGTCTAATATTTCTTTTTAAAAAAAATTATAATGTATAATGTTTATATATAACTAGATGCATACTTGCTCATAAATAGTGCCAAGAAATTTTTTTAAAAAAAAAGGGGGGGGGTGAAGAACAGACAAAAAGTACATCACGAAAAAATCATAACAACGCGAATAACATTCGTGTTGCGAAGTCATGTTCGAGTGTGAGGTAGATTTTGAATGATACACTCTTACTTTAAAGGTAAATTGCCGGAAGTTAACTCCTTGAGCTCATGAATTTCTTTTTATAGCTATGCACCAAAAAAATTGAAATTAAAAAATATTAAATTTAAAAAAATCTTGCATAACTGGTCAAGGTTGTGATGGGTGTGTGATTATAACTGGTCAAGTTTGTGATTGCTACTCGATTATGACTGGTCAAGTTTGTGATGGCTACTTGATTATAATTGGTCAAGTTTGTTTTTGATGGCTACTTGATTATAACTGGTCAAGTTTGTGATGGCTACTTGATTATGACTGGTCAAGTTTGTGATGGCTACTTGATTATAACTGGTCAAGTTTGTGATGGCTACTTGATTATAACTGGGCAAGTTTGTGATGGCTACTTGATTATGACTGGTCAAGTTTGTGATGGCTACTTGATTATAACTGGTCAAGTTTGTGATGGCTGTTTGATTATAACTGGTTTGTGATGGCTACTTGATTATAACTGGTCAAGTTTGTGATGGCTGTTTGATTATAACTGGTCAAGTTTGTGATGGCTACTTGATTATTCGTTCTTCCTTTATGATTTCCACACCATCTTCCTCCCCCATTTTCTTCCAATGAGATGCAAGAAGTTCAAGAACACTGAAAAGGTTACTTTAACCTTGCTTCTTATCCACAGAGTTCCTGTTGTCTGACCAGGAACACTACAACATCTGTGTGAGTGTGAGATACATTGAAGTTCTTTTCAATGGCTCATTTGTGAGATTTATGTTGACATAAGCAAAACAACATAACTGTTCATAAAAAATTTTGCTAAATAATGCGAGAATTTGATACAATAGTCTGTTGTCTATTTATACCATAGTTTGAGATATATTACAATCTACTCTTATTATTTAGGTCCACTCCTGTTGTTTACGAAATGACCCACAGGGACCAATTATCAAAGAACCATTCAGTACTCTGGTCAATCCATTGAAATATTCAGAATTAGTCCATTAGTGCTATACCCAGCCCCTTTATGAGGCATATTTTTAGATCAACCAGATTATACAAGGACTTTGGGCCTTCCTTCCACGACTAGAACTATAATGGAGTGGTGTAAAGATGTGTAACTATGGTTAGTAGGATGATATTTAGTTTGTGAAAAAAATCATCCTGAGTATCCTCAACGAAGGAAACTATCGAGAACGATAACTCCCTAAAAAAGAAGTTCACACTTAGGAATGGCTTTTTTAAAAATAGATTTTTAAAATTTTTATTTTATTACTTTATTGTATGTACTAAATGCGTGCAATATATCAAATTTCGTAATGAGTGATAACAAAACTGTTTTGAGAAAATGATTAAAAGTTTAATTTAATCTTTATAGTAAATAGAGAAACAATGTTGTCATCAGCGTGTCACTTCCTTTTCGGACGTCGACGCATATCGTCTGCTTTGATTGACCTTCACCTCACAACTGGGTAAGACTTGCACAATTCAACATTGAGAAATACTGAGTCGAAAATTTTGGAGGGCGGAAACTCTCGTATTTCTGACAGTAGTGGTTAGACTAAACACAGAGGTTCTAAATTTATTAAACACTAATCACGGTGAGTCTTACATTGTTAGAGACTACTTATGGATATTCTTATATTGGTACAGACTTTTAAAAAAATACTTCTAACATTGCTCCGTTGCAAAGACAAAGGTACTAAATAAAATTATTTGAGTCATTCTCAAATTTTCATCGATTAAACACAATGACTCTCAGAATACCACTGACTAAATTCGCACGAGCTTCTAAACTACCAACTTATAATTACAGACACAAAGATTCGCATATTGAAGCTGTCTAAATACATTTTACAAACCTTTATAAGCACATTATCTTTGCTTTATTATTGGTTTTTGTTAATGTATTCCAAATTTTTTTGAAAAACTGTATTCCAATTTACTTTTTGTTTATGCATTCCAGCATAATTTTTAACACGTATTCCAACATAATTTTTGTGAAAATATTCCAAAATAATTGTTTAATGTATCCCAAGATAATTTTTGTTTTGTGTATTCCAACATAATTTTTTTTAATGTATCCCAATATAATTTTTGTCCATGTATTCCAACATAAATGTTCACTGAAAACCGTGGGTCTCTAATCTTTTTGTTCTGAGTAAAGAGTCTTTTTAAAAAGTTGTATATCTTTGAATAGCTATTCTCTAATAATGCCTAACTCTTGTTACGAACAATGCTGATTATAATATATTTGTGTGTGTGTGTCCCATAACCTCGTGGTGGTGGGGGGAGGGAGTTCTTATGTTTCCCTTGAAGCTTTCTCAGAGTTTGGTGGACCTTGGCGACCCCCATTTCGACTACAGGTCAGGAAATAATTTTTTGTGTGGCTTTAACGTGGGCTCGATCCCAAAAACCTCAGCTTGTAAGGCGAGCGCACTATTGACTTCGTTACCCAGCCACCGATTATAACAATAAAGCGTGGATATTAAAAATCTTACAGCATTGGTTAGTAAAGTTGCAGGGGTTCTGACATTATCTGCAGTAAAGCTGAATATTAAAACACTTTTATATGCATTTAATTCTGAAATTTTAGTAACTAGCCCCCATAAAGAATATTCTGTTCTTTTTCCACCTCCATTGGACCAGCCTATGGACTGCCTTGTAATTTGGTTGGACTAAAATGAACACTTTACTTCTTACTTGATAAAACTCAGGACCCCAGTTGTAGCTTAGCGAAAGTCATTACAAAATCAGTGAATGATTTTTCTTTCTATCAAACAGTCGACAACACTTTAAACCAATGATGAATAAATCAGCATAATATCTGAACATCATAATCATGTCTGAACATCATAATCATGTCTGAACATCATAATCATATCAGAAGGTCATAATCATGTCTAAACATCATAATCATATCTGAAAATAATAATCATGTCTGAACATTATAATCATATCAGAACATCATAATCATGTCTGAACATCATAATCATATCAGAACGTCATAATCATGTCTAAACATCATAATCATGTCTAAACATCTAATCGATTCTGAACATCATAATCCTGCCTGAAAAACAGAATCATGTCTGAACATAATAATCCTGTCTGAAATCATAATCATGTCAGAACATAATCGCATGAAAGTAGAAAATCCAACATTTTTTAAAGTCTCCGCTAAGAATTGAACCCAGCTTCATTTCTAGAATTTCTAAAACCTTTTCTTATACCTTTGCCTGAATCTATAGCGGATCCGAAAACTGTGATAACTATCCAAATTAAAAAGCACGTCTTCAACAAGCAAGAGTTTCGCTGGATTTGAGGATTTATGTATGAAGGTAAAAAGATTTCTCTAGATTCAAGGATTTATGTATGAAGGTAATAGATTTTCTCTAGATTCAAGGATTTATGTATGAAGGTAATAGATTTTCTCTAGATTCAAGGATTTATGTATGAAGGTTATAGATTCAAGGATTTATGTATGAAGGTAAAAAGATTTCTCTACATTCAAGGATTATGTATGAAGGTAAAAGATTTTCTCTACATTCAAGGAATTATATATGAAGGTAAAAGATTTTCTCTACATTCAAGGAATTATATATGAAGGTAAAAGATTTGCTCTAAATTCAAGGATTAATGTCCAAAAATAAAATTTATAAAAAAAGGGGGCCACCGCCTTATCGCAAAAAAAAAATATAATATAATAATAATAATATAAAAAAATAATAAAAAATATCGCATAACTTTTGAGTGCACAATGTACAAGTGTAAGACCCACTGAAAAATAATGGTATGTCTTCATTCTAATAGCAGGATTTATTTCTCTATTTATATTAATGATAACGTTGCCCGTCTACACTATTACCCGCTGTAAGAGCGCTTCCAGATAAAAGGATACATTACACCCTTCAATCGAGTCACGTGGTAGTTAAAAATAGATTTGTTTCACTTTTACTGCACGTGTACATCACGAAAAAGCAGTTTGAGAATATCGGGGAAGTAATGTTTGCTGACCAATGTCTCTTCTTAGTATATTTTATTGGCAGTTGATGCAGACAAAACTATCAGCTGATTGTGGTGGGTTTTTTTTTAATACCCAGGGCCAATACAAAAGTTTCTCGTCACAATTACAAATGGGATATTCATTCAGCCATCAACTACTAGACTGCATCTATATCAAGACATCATCAGATAGAAGATGTCATCAGCTAAAAGATATCACCCCCCCCCCCGCATTTGAAAGGCATTCAAGCACAAATCATCAAAAGTCATCGCCAGAAAAAAAAATCGCTAAATAGGAGGAGTCGCTAAATACAAGACATCACTAAATACAAGACATCACTAAATACAAGACATCACTAAATACAAGACATCACTAAATACAAGACAACACTAAATACAAGAAATCACTAAATACAAGACATCACTAAATACAAGACATCAATAAATAAATACAAGACATCACTAAATACAAGACATCACTAAATACAAGACTTCACTAAATACAAGACATCACTAAATACAAGACATCACAAAAAAGAAGACATCACTAAATACAAGACATCACTAAATACAAGACATCACTAAATACAAAACATAACTAAATTAATGACATCACTAAATACAAGACATCACTAAATACAAAACATAACTAAATTCAAGACATCACTAAATACAAGACATCATTAAATACAAGACATAAATTAGAAGACATCCCTAAATTCAAGACATAAATTAGAAGACATCACTGTCACAAACACATCATTGATTCCATGGAGCATTACAAAACATATTTTTCCGCCTCAGCACCCACACCGTATTGTTGATTTTCATCGCCATCCACACAATACAGCAGCAAGGAGTACGACTTAATTCTATACCTAAACGGGAACGCAATCTGTCCGTTTTCTTGATGACTGTAATAGGCGCAAGTCGGTTGTAGGTAATCAAAGATCATTATATCGCAGCAACAACTGAAATGCAAATTGCTGATCGACAAAATTTCGGGGCCTCTGCCATTTTGAAATGTCATCAAAGGTAAAGGTTGAAGTCCCCCCCTCCCAACCCCACTTTTTTAATACATTTCTTATTGTAATTTGAAAAAGTAAATGAATTTGTCTTTGAGTTTTTGTTTAGCTAAGTATAAAGAGCTAGATAAAAGGTAGATTTAAATGCACAGCTTTGCTAATCTTACAGTAATAAATTTCTAGATAAATGAAGAATAAAATGCACAGATGCGCTAATTTAACATTAATGGACTGCTATTTAAAAGGGAGACTTGAAAATATCGCTGCACAAGTTGAAGAATTAACCATGCTCAGAATAACAAGTTTGTTTCTAGAGCATAGAAATAACGGCCCACCATCACAGTTAACCATAAATTGTTTGCCCATTGACTTTTCCATGTGTTAATAAATGAAGATGCCAATAAGACGGGAGTTGCCCGTTATTTTCCCCTGACATGCCAAGTTATCGTTCGTAACGCCAGTCTAAAGTTTGTTGGTCCGCCATCAATGATGCGCCTAGAGTCACGTGACTTGCTGCTCACTACGGTTCTATGTGACGTCCTCTTGGCGTTACGCACGACCATTAAACACCGGCTTTCGTAATACAGCAACTTGCTTTTGGTCGGCTTAGTAAGACGTGGTGGCTGGCTATGACTTCAATGAGCATAGGTTTGTGATGGCTAGCTATGACGTCAATGAGCATAGGTTTGTGATGGCTTGCTATGACGTCAATGAGCATAGGTTTGTGATGGCTAGCTATGACTTCAATGAGCATAGGTTTGTGATG
>MUZC01004436.1:720079-743602 GCA_002072015.1 Radix auricularia | reverse complement strand
GTTTGTGATGGCTAGCTATGACGTTAATGAGCATAGGTTTGTGATGGCTAGCTATGACTTCAATGAGCATAGGTTTGTGATGACGTGCTATGACGTTAATGAGCATAGGTTTGTGATGGCTAGCTATGACTTCAATGAGCATAGGTTTGTGATGGCTTGCTGTGACGTCAATGAGGATAGGTTTGTGATGGCTAGCTATGACATCAATGAGAATAGGTTTGTGATGGCTAGCTATGACGTCAATGAGCATAGGTTTGTGATGGCTAGCTATGACGTCAGTGAGCATAGGTTTCTGATGGATAGCTATGACGTCAATGAGCATATGTTTGTGATGGCTAGCTATTACATTAATGAGCATAGGTTAGTGATGGCTAGCTATGGCTTCAATGAGCATAGGTTTGTGATGACGTGCTATGACGTTAATGAGCATAGGTTTGTGATGGCTAGCTATGACGTCAATGAGCATAGGTTTGTGATGGCTAGCTATGACGTCAATGAGGATAGGTTTGTGATGGCTTGCTATGACGTCAATGAGAATAGGTTTGTGATGGCTAGCTATGACGTCAATGAGCATAGGTTTGTGATGGCTAGCTATGACATCAATGAACATAGGTTTGTGATGGCTAGCTATGACGTCAATGAGCATAGGTTTGTGATGGCTAGCTATGACGTCAGTGAGCATAGGTTTCTGATGGCTAGCTATGACGTCAATGAGCATATGTTTGTGATGGCTAATTATTACATTAATGAGCATAGGTTAGTGATGGCTAGCTATGACTTCAATGAGCATAGGTTTGTGATGACGTGCTATGACGTTAATGAGCATAGGTTTGTGATGGCTAGCTATGACTTCAATGAGCATAGGTTTGTGATTGCTAGCTATGACGTCAATGAGCATAGGTTTGTGATGGCTAGCTATGACTTCAATGAGCATAGGTTTGTGATGACGTGCTATGACGTTAATGAGCATAGGTTTGTGATGGCTTGCTATGACGTCAATGAGAATAGGTTTGTGATGGCTAGCTATGACGTCAATGAGCATAGGTTTGTGATGGCTAGCTATAACATCAATGAACATAGGTTTGTGATGGTTAGCTATGACGTCAGTGAGCATAGGTTTGTGATGGCTAGCTATGACGTCAATGAGCTTAGGTTTGTGATGGCTAGCTGTGACGTCAATGAGCATAGGTTTGTGATGGCTAGCTATGACTTCAATGAGCATAGGTTTGTGATGACGTGCTATGACGTCAATGAGCATAGGTTTGTGATGTCTAGCTATGACTTCAATGAGCATAGGTTTGTGATGGCTTGCTGTGACGTCAATGAGGATAGGTTTGTGATGGCGTGCTGTGACGTCAATGAGGATAGGTTTGTGATGGCGTGCTGTGACGTCAATGAGGATAGGTTTGTGATGGCTTGCTGTGACGTCAATGAGAATAGGTTTGTGATGGCATGCTGTGACGTCAATGGGCATAGATTTGTGATGGCGTGCTGTGACGTCAATGAGAATAGGTTTGTCATGGCATTCTGTGACATCAATGAGCATAGGTTTGTGATGGCGTGCTGTGACGTCAATGAGAATAGGTTTGTGATGGCGTAATGTGACGTTAGTGAAAAAAAGTTTTGTGATGACGTGCAATGACGTCAAGGGAATAGTTTTATGATAAAGGACTGTGATTTATAAAAAGTTTTTGTTTTTGATGGTTAATTATGACGTCAAAAGAGATATAATTGCCGATTGACGTGGTGTTGAAAATTAAATAACCTTGTAATCATTGATACAAAAACATGTGGAAAGTGAGGCATTGTATGATGCATCAAATTTTGAAAGATATTTGTTTAATTACTTTTCAACTGTTAATAAATTTAGTTTTCTTTCTATCTTAAGTTAACGGTATTAAAATTGACCTGTTTCATACAAATGTTTTTGTTTTTCTTTCAAACCGGATGATTATTTTAAAAGTCCCACAAAAACGGCAGTAATTTCACCTTGACTTGAGCTTTTTCATGTAATTATTCGTGTATTTTTACAATTGATCAATCCCTTATTGACGAATGACATCATTGATACCGCCGGCGACTGCATATTTGGTTCCGTTTACTACCGGAACTCAGTGAATTCGTGACTGGCTTTAAGACGGTTAAAAAAAAACTTTCTTGGCAGCAACTGGCGATCAATCGCACGATGTTAAGTTCAGATGTCAAACAATTACTTTGCTGATAATTTGAAGACGTGGTTGACACTTTGTGACAATTTATAGATGATTGTTGCCGAATGTGTTTCTTTGTTTGAGACTTTGTGTAGAGCTTGGCTATGACTTTGGCATTTAATTTGCCTGAAAATGATTGCAAAGACCTTTGTGCTTCGTTCTCTTGAAGTGTTTGTAAGAAACGTGTCGGTGCGAGGTTGAAAGTCGTGGTCGTTTGTTCAAGGAACATAAGGTCTCCCCGACTGCTAATTCCCTGACTGCTAATTCCCCGACTACTAATTCCCCGACTGCTAATTCCCTGACTGCTAATTCCCCGACTGGTAATTCCCTGACTGCTAATTCCCCGATTGCTAATTCTCCGACTGCTAATTCCCCGACAGTTATCTACGCAACATTTCCCCGCCCGGCTGCCTACTGCACGATTGTTAAGTTCCCGACTGCTAAATACCCGTAAATAAATCACCCGACTTCTAAATACCCGATTGGTAACCACCCGACTGCAAACTGCACGATTGTTAAGAACCCGACTGCTAGGTACCCGACTGCTAAGTACCCATACGTTAACCACCCGACAACTAACTACCCGACTGTTAAGTACCCAACTGCTAAATACACTACAGTTAGCCCAAACCCATTTATAGCTACTATGGGTAACAGTAACAAAATTTACCTTGATCTTGGATGGATTTTTAGCTTCTGGAATAGTTGAACATATTTGGGGCCACGGATCATAGACTACGGATGTGAATTGTTATTGTGTGTCTAGATATGCTTTGAGGTCTACATCATTTGAGTGATCACAATTATGTATGACGTTACTTGTCTCCCTTAGAAACTTTCGAATACACTTCGACTTTACGCACATACTCACAAAGAACGAAACACTCGTCAAAACATACACACACAGACTTGATCTACTCACCCAAGGACGGCCACTGTAACCAGGGCCAGCAACAGTAGCTGCCTCATCATTATCAGTTGTTGGGGGGTCGTTTGGCCTCAAGTCTGCTTGTTTTCGTCTGCCTGTTGTCGTCTGCTCCAGTCGTTGGTTCTTTCTTCTCTCGTTTCGTTCGTCTTTTTTCGTCTTGGATCTTTGGAGAAGCTCCTAGTTTCTGATTGGTTGGTTGGTATGCGGATATCTGTTGTATCAGAGAATGATTTATTATTTTGTGATTAAACAGTATTTTAGGTGTATGGAGAGTACATGATTTATTGAAAGTAAGGGCTGGTATTGATCAAAATCTTTTTGTTCGACTAATCGGGAAAAAGTGAATCAATTAATTTCGATTAATTATATTTTGATAACGCATATGTAGACCCCGTTAAGTCGCGATTTCTAAATTTCACGGCTTCCAAATTTTGTTACGTAGCACATCAAATTTGTTCTCCGATACAAGAAATAATGCAGAAAAATCGTTTTGTTTACGTATGCTCGTCTAGATATATAATAATGAAAGGTAGTAAAAGTGTGTAAGTAACAAAGACATACATTATTAATATATTGAAACAAATAGAAGTATTTTCTTAAATTTTAATCAAAGTTTAATCGATTAAATTAATTTTATCGATTAAAAAATTACGATTACTATATTGATTAATCGTCAATTTCCGCAGCCCTAATGGAAAGTAATTTTTAAATAACAATGCAACGAGGAGACTCTTTAAAAAAAATAAAATAGGTGTTCATTTATTGGGTTTAATGTACACATTTAGTATGTTGATGTAGGGTGTGGATTAAACTAACAATTCGATTATTAAAACTGAATCGCAAACAGTTGTATAGATAATGTTTTTATTATTTTATTGTTCGTGCAAACATTTGTACACATTTATTATAAAATATAAAAAATTGGGGGCCCCAAAACCGTCGGGGGCCCCTGGCCTTAGCCCGCTCAGCCGGAGGGGGGGATGAGCGGGCTAATCCGCCATAGAGTGCATCTAGCGTGATGTGAAGAGTGTGGGCCACCTTGCGTGATGTGAAGAGTGTAGGGCACCTTGCGTGATGTGAAGAGTGTGGGCCACCTAGCGTGATGTGAAGAGTGTAGGGCGCCTTGCGTGATGTGAAGAGTGTGGGCCACCTTGCGTGATGTGAAGAGTGTAGGGCACCTAGCGTGAAGGCGAGTCATCTCCAGCTTCGTGTTCCTTATATAAGGCGTCTAAAGCGGGCAGCCATCAACAAAGGAAATAACCAGCTGGGACAGACATTGAATAGTGTATGTTGGCATTCATAGTTCTATTATAAACTTGTACGTTCCTTGACGCCATCACACAACATAGATTAAACTTGATATGGAGATTTCAGTTTAAGTAAAATCAATTTTATCTGGAAGATGAGCCGTATTTTAAGATAAAGTTTTGTCATCCATCACAACAATTATTTCTCTTAATCTATGCATCAACGCCTGCAACGCGGCACCAGCATCACACTTATAGGCAGCAGCGTAGTGAAGGTATTGCTCGGGGTGGTTACATGTACCGCCGGGTACCAATGTACAGAGCGTCAAAATAAGGCTTAAACTGTCACACAGTAATCAGTGAACAAGGTTAAAGTATTGATTGAACATGTGGGCGCCGCTAAGTTTTTTAGTTTTTTTCCCAGGCGCAAAATATTTTTGCTGCGCCATTGCTCAATGACAGCTATAGGAGCTAGTATTACACTACTGACTAGCACTACAAATTAGTACCAGTACTACAAATTTGTACCAGCACTAAAAATTAGTACCAGTAATACAAATTAGTACCAGTACTACAGATTATTAGCAGGACTACAATTTAGTACCAGTAATACAAATTAGTACCAGTAATACAAATTAGTAGCAGTACTACAAATTAGTACCAGCCCTACAAATTTGTACCAGCCACCAGCCCTACAAATTTGTACCAGTACTACAAATCAGTAGCAGCCCTATACAAAAGAATACCAGCACGACACTTTAAACAAGCTTCTGAATGGGTGCATCCCCCGAACCCAACCCCCAGGCAGGGCCCGCCCTTGCCGATCAGCTGGAGATAAAACAGACAAGAGATTTATCAAAATCAGATCGCCAGTGTTCCAGAAGAAGTGTGAACACTCGAGCACGTGCTGTGACTGTTGGTCCTGGGATCTCCGCGAGTCTGAGTGTGGCCGGCTGGGATATCAATCCTAATGAAGAACACATTGCCACAAGGGGAGGGCCCTTTTACCGGGACACTAGGTTCTTTTAAGCAAGTTCAAAACATTAGTAGCTGTTGAAAGGGTGTGTACTCATAGGAATACGTTAAGATAATTTTCACCGTTACCCCAATGGCGTTTTATTTTAGGGAGCATGCAACAAAAATAATTATATAAATATATATCCAGGGGCGCATTAAGAGTGCACGGAGCCCCTGGCTGCAATCAAACGGGGGCCCTATCAAGCCAGCATCCTTAAGATAAAATGACTGTTAACAGCTAATATAAGACTGTAACTCAATATTAATAATGAAAAAAAAATCATGTTAGGCCTGGTCCCTTTTTGGACTCAGGACGTCTTAGCGCATTTTCGTATTATGTATCAGTACTTATGTTAGATATCAGCATTATGTAGTTATCAGTAATTGTGTTTAGATTTTAGACATATTTTTATGAATTTTCTTGTGTAATGAATATACCTGAATTTTTTTTTTATTTAAAAGTCATTTCTTTACATTTTAATTTTTTTTTATTTTCTCTTTAATCTAACTACAAGTGGTTTGTGGTCACTGAAATAGGACTCATAAATGAAACATTCTAAATTGTAATCAGCTAATCGCTCAAATACTCCATCAATTGTTGTTTGATAGATCGTGGTTGCCAATCTTGTTGAAAGTAGTTGAATGTTGAAGCTTGTTTCGAAAAAGTTTTCAATTTCTGCCCCTGGGCCGCTAAGATCTTGATTGAAGTCACCACAAATGATGACGTAAAACTCTCTAAACTATTACACATATTCTAATGACGACAACAAAAAAAAAAAACTAATTCTTTTGCACGCTTTCGCACCACTAACCAATAACTTAAACTCTTCAATGCTTGAAAAACGATGTATTCGACTTCCGGCAATGGCGGCCGTTGCCTGCGCCAGTGTTATCGCTCGATTCGCAATGTTTTTGGTAGTTTTAACGGGTTTTTTTAACGGATCGAGTAACTGAGTGTTGATGCACAAATGGCAGGTAAGGACATACAAAAAACATATATACATCATGGGTCTAGGACTTATGGTTGCTGAGATCTAGGGTGATGACAGACCGACGGACAAAACGGGTGCAATAGCGCATTCGACTTCTCGAAAATGCGCTAAAAACAACACGAAGAAATAACTGTTTGAAGTGTTCGCGGTTTGTTATAATTGAGTGTGAAAAAACAACAAATCCGCTTCACGAGCCTGTACTTTCTCCACATGGCCAGCAGAGTTTCTCTAAAACGAGAAATTTTAAAAATATGAATTATATTTTATATTATGTGAAGTGAGCCAATTTAAGTTTTTCGATTATAAATTATTAAGTACTATTACTATCAATACTATCAAGTCTGAACGCGATCAGTTGTATAGATAATATATATTCATTTATTATATTTTCAAGGGTTCGTGCAAACATTTGTATAATTTTATTATAAAATATAAAAAGTTTGGGGGTCCCCAAACTGTCGGGGGCCCCTGGCTTTAACCCGTTCAGCCCCCCTTAATCCGCCATCTATACTAATAAAAAGGAAGGCCTTCACTGACTGACTGACTGACTCACTCACTGATTCATCACTAATTCTCCAACTTGCCGTGTAGGTAGAAGCATGAAATTTAGGAAGTTGTTGGGTACCCTTCACGACGAAAATTGGCGAAAACGAATTTTTAAAATCTCGCTCATGTGGGTCCGGGGGCCCAAAACCTTTTTTTTTCTGCATCACTAATTCTTCAACTTTCCATGTAGGTAGCAGCACGAAACTTTGGGAAGTTGTTTGATACTTACTAACGACGAAAATTGACGAAAATTTAAAAATCTCGCTCATGTGGGGCCGGGGACCAAAAAGATTTTTTTCCTCCTTATAATGGCTTTATAAAAATTGAAAATAACCAATTTTCCTATTTCCCGTGTAGGTAGAAGCATGAAACTTTGGAAATGTTTTACTACATGTTTCCTACGATAATTTGAAAAAAAAAAGTTAAATTTACTACTCATGGGGGCCGGGGCCCCAAAATCTTTTTTCCATATATGAGCTATATAAAAATTGAAAATCCCTAATTCTCCCTTTTCCCCTATAGGTAGAAGCATGAAACTGGAAATTTTTTTAGTACACGCTCCCGACGTAAATTTGCTAAAAAATAATGTTACAAATCCTTCTCATGGGGGCTTGGGGCCCAAATATAGTTTTTCTTCTTCATCAATTCTCCAAATTTCTGTGTAGGTAGGAGCATGAAACTTTGGGAAAATTGTTAAGTACCCTCTCACAACGAAATTTGGTGTAAAAGAATTTTGAAATACACACTCATGGAGGCCGGGGCCCCAAAACCTTTTTTTTTTCTAATATAAAACATATAAATTGAAAATCTATAATTCTTTTATTTCCCGTGTAGGTAGACAAGGAAAAATAATTATATAAATTTTAAAAATTTCCACTTATAGGCTGCCAGGGGCCAAAACCATTTTCCCCCCTAAAATGGGCGATATGAAACTGAATCAACGCTAATTCTCAAAGTTTCCGTGTAGGTAGGAGCTTGAAACTTTGGGAAGTTGTTGAGTACCCCCCCCCCCATTCCTTCCCGCGATGGTTAGATTAAATCACCTCTCACTAGAGTGACTACTGTCGAAATATAGTTTTTTTTTCCCAATATGAGGTTTATAAAAAAGACGCAACTTTAAATCTACAAGTTCTTGTGTACGTAGGAGCCTGAATGGTTGAATTTAATATATTTAGTATATCCATCTTCATTCAGACTTAACTCAAATGGTGTTTTTAATTGGTGTTACTCGGGTTCGCAACGCTAGCTGAAACCCTAATTTCCGCAGCAAAGTGCGGGTAAATTGTTAGTATATATTTCTATACTAATAAAAGGGAAAGCCCTCACTGACTGACTGACTCACTCACTGATTCATCACTAATTCTCCAACTTCCCGTGTAGGTAGATTCATGAAACTTTGGGGAGTTGTTGGGTACCCTCTGACTACAAAAATTGGCGAAAAAGAATTTTGAAAATCTCACTTATGTGGGGCCGGGTGCCCAAAAACATTTTTTCCCTTATTTGGGGTCTATACAAATTTAAAATAACTAATTCTCCTATTTCCCGTATAGGTAGAAGCATGAAACATAAGAAATGTTTTGAGTACATGCTTCCAACGATAATTGGCAAAAGAGATTATTAAATTTCCCACTCATATGGGCTTAAGCCCGAAAACGATTTTTTCATTAAATGAGCAATATAAACATTGAAAAGCACCAATGCTCCTATTTTCTGAGTAGGTAGACTCATCAAATGTTAGGGAGTTGATAAATACAATTTCACGATGCTAGCAGGTGAAATAATTTTTAAATTTTCTCTTACTGGGGTGGGGCTGCTGGGGGCCCAAATTTAAAAACTGAAAATCAATAATTCTTCCATTCCCCATGTAGGTGGAGAGCATGAAACTTTTTGAAGTTGTTGGGTTCAATCTCCCGATGATAATTGGCAAATGAGAATGTTAAATGCCCACTCATAGAGGTACCGGAGCCCAAAAATAATGGGGCCCCATAAAACTTTTTTTTTAACCCATAAATGAGCTATTTACAAATTGCAAAGCATTAATTCTCCTATTTTCCTTATAGTTTTAAGCATGAAACTTTGTAAATTTTCTGAGTACATGCTTCCGATGATAATTGGCAAAAGAGAATGTTAAATTTCCAACTAATGGGGGCCGGGGCCCCCAAATCATTTGTTTCTGTATATGAACTATATAAAAATTGAAACTCACTAATTCTCCTATTTCCCACATAGGTAGAAGCATGTAACTTTTGAAAAAAAATTAGTACAAGCTCCCAAAAATTGGCAAAAAGAATGTTAGAATTCCCTCTGATTGGGTACCGGGGGCCAAAATATATATTTTCTTATATTAAACACCGACTTATCACTAATTCTCCTATTTTCCGTGTAGGTAGGAGCATGAAACTTTGGGTAATTGTTAAGTACACTCTGAGGACAAATGTTGGTGTAAACGAATCTTGAAATACACACTCATGGGGGCCGGGGCCCCACAAACGTTTTTATTGACATTTATAAAAATTGAAAATCACTGATTCTCTTATTTCGCGAGGAGGTAGACACATGAGACGTTTGGGAATTGAAAAGTACAATTTCACGATGGTAGCAGGTGAAAAAATATTTTAAATATGGGGGGGGGGGGGGCAAATGTAGTTTTTTTCCTAATATAAACTATATAAAAACTGAACATCAATAATTCTCCCTTACCCCATGTAGGCAGAAGCATGAAACTTTGGGAAATTGTTGAGTACAATAAAAAAAATTCCCGATGAAAGTTAGCGAAAGAGAATGGGAAATTCCCACTCATAGGGAGCCGGGGGCCCAAAAATAATTTTTTTTTATATTGAAAACCGACTCATCACAAATTCCACTATTCAACGTAAAGTTAAAAACATAAAACTTTTGGAAGTTGTTGATTACCCTTTCACGACGAAAATTTGCGTAAAATAATTTTTAAATGCACACTCATGAGGGCCCAAATGTAGTTTTTTTCCTAATATTAACTATATAAAACGTAAAAATCACTAATTCTCCCATTCCCCATGTAGGTAGAAGCATAAAACTTCTGAAAGTTGTTGGGTACCCTCCGCCGACGAAAATTGGCGTAATATAATTTTAGAATTCACACTCATACGGCCGGGGCCTCAAAAAGGTGTTTTTTTCCTAATATGTGCTATACACAAATTGAAAAGCACTATTTTTCCTATTTAAAAAATAGGTAAACCCATGAAACTTTGGGGGTTTGTTAAATACACTTCCACGATGGCTGCAGGTGAAATAATATTTAAAATATCCCTTGCTGGGCGCCGGAAGCCCAAATATACTTTTTTTATGCACTCACTCACTAATCACTAATTCTCTCGCAGCAAAGCGCGGGGAATTTGCTAGTATATATATGTATATGTATATATATATATATATATGTTTATAAGCTAAAATTATTTAGAATTTTTAACATTACAACCTGCACAATCTTAACAATTTTACCCTCGTATTTCATTAATTGCATCTTAATTTTAAAGATGTGGAAAAGTAGAGCCATGTATTTTCAAATCGTCAACTCAAGCATTTGTTTATTCTGGCTGTTTGCGACTATGCTGAAGACATTATTATTTTTTTTACCAAGAGACCTAGTGTCGGCTGACAGAAGATGAGGAGCGCTGATCCTGTCCTTTCCTTGTCTGGATATTTGTACGTAATGTTCAATGTTTAGAAAGATTGAGATAGTAATGTCGTTTTTTTAACAAGTTATTGAAAATATTTTGGCAATGCTTAGTTGGGCCAGCTGGATTTTTTTTCGGGGGGTGGGGGGTGGTGTAATTCACTAAAATAAGTGCACAAAACAAGGTTCCTAAATTGTCTTTGTTGCATGTGTATTCTACATGTTTAAATTTCCTATTGAAACGAGTTTTTAATAGCTCTCATTTCTCTCTTTAAAATAATAATAATAATAATAAAATGATAATTTATGTAGCGCTGTCTCCCAGCAAGGAGCCGGGCTCACAGCGCTTTACATGGAAATAACAATACATATATTAATAACAGAAACATTCATATCATACTAACTACATAAATGACAAAACGTTATACATCAGCTACGTTAATCATTTAAAGAAATTTTGTTTAATTAATTTTCAAAATAAATTTTAAAAAGACGTGTCTTAATTGCAGTCTTGAATGACTTAGCAGTTGAAATGCTACTGATGTGTAATGGAAGAGAATTCCATTGTTTGGCTGCCCACAAAAAATTCTTAAAATTCTTTCCAAAAGTAATAACTGACATGCTCCAAATTAAAGTATTATTTTCGTCTTGAAGTTTTTGGGGCAAAGTTTTGTTTTCTACCGCAGCAGATAGCCTAGGGTTAAATCAATTCTTTTTTTTTTAATAGTTTAAAACGACTGGGAACCACTGATAAAATCTGAGTTTAAAATGATTGGGGACCACTGATTTAAATAAAGTGCACGGGATGTTTCCGGTTTCAATACAAAACTGTACTTCAAAACAGAAAATGCGGAATAACGGTAAAGCAAATGTTAATTATTTAAATTATTGAATGAAGCGGAATTGCAATATTTTTTAAAAGTTTATATGCATTGTTAAAATCAAAAGATAACAGAATTGAGTCTTAGGGGTAGGAACGGCTTTATTACCCTCACCGCATTGTTAATTTGTTGGTCGTAAACAAAGTTTGAAGGTTTAATAATGACACTATTTAAACAATTTTAATTAAAATATACAAATAACATGCGAGATCATTAAAACAACAAATTAAATTGCTTAGAATTTTTAAAAAATGCATATACAAGTCAAAAGCGGACAAAAATGTAAGAAAACTTTTAAGTTTAACGAGGAGGTAATATTATTGGCAATTTTAAAGTTTTTTAAATGACTTTATAAAGTAATAGACACATACAGTCTGAGAGGTGCACGGCAAGGTCAGAAAAAACTAAATGTGAACTTTTAAAGAAGTTTACACAAAAAATTCCATCTTAAAAACTTGAAGAAATATATAATAATGTAGATCTATATATATATATATATATATATACATTTCAAGCAAGAGTTTATTTTCCACCCACTTACTTTTAACGTATTGGCTTGTTAAATAATTTACCTTATAGGTTGTCAAGTTCTAACGTAGACCGCGGCTGTTAGCGAGGTGCAATGTTCTCAGTTCGGTAGCTTCCCTTAAAGATCGCTCTCCCTCTCGTTCTCTCTCTGTCTCACAACGACACGTGCGACTGTAGGCTCTCGCACGGTGACACCATATTTTATATGGGGCGGGGTAGCTGGAGGGGGTAGAGAACCCGGAGATAAGCCAATGAAAAGTGAGCTACGCCATGCTGACTCCAGCTCTTGAGGGCTACCGAAAAGGAAGTTGGGCTTTTCCTTCCAGGTTTTTATTTTTTTTTTATTATTTTTTTTTTGTTTTCTTTTCAAAGAAATTCTTTTGAAGGAGTCTGTTTATATATAATTCGGAATGGCATTTTCAGAGTTTGAATTGATTTTAAAAATGTTTCGTCTTTTTCATGTATTTGTACTTGATATTTATCTGATCATGAATTGCGACTACTGAGTCCTTCAACAGAAATTTCATTTTTCATTTTATCCCACTCCCACTCCCATGACCTCAATTCGTATAACATTCACACCTTCATCTTTCATCAAATAACTTAACTTTCTGTTTTCTTTCACTTTCCTTCTATCACTCAATCTCTTCTTCACTCTCTCTATCTCACTCTTTCTCTCTATCTCTTCACATCTCTTTCAGTTTCTCTTATCTTTCTATTTCTCACGATCTCTCTTTCCCTCCCCCCTCTCTCTCTCTCTCTTTTTTTTGGTCACAATCTTAATCCAAAAATCAATTTTAGCTCCGACCATGAATATTTCTTATACATTTAAACAAAAAAATTGTTTGCATTTTTCGCACAAGTAACGGTTTGCTCAAATATTTCTTAGACATTTCAAGAGTTTGGTTGATAATTTCATAGAGATTTCAAGAGTTTGGTTAAAAAATTTCTTACATATTTCAAGATTTTAAAAAATCCTTCTTAGAAGGGCTGCGCAAATTAACGATTAATTTCTCAATTATTCGGTAACATTTTTTATCGATTACTATTATTTTAATCGATAAAATAGCAATTAAAATGAGTGAAAATGTTGTTAACATTTTTTTCGATTTACTAATAAATGATTAATTATTAATAATTGATAATAGTAGGCTTTTTTTTTTTATTGGGCTGTGGAAATAACCGATTAATTTCTCGATTAATCGGTAAAATGTTTTATCAATTAAAATTATTTTAATCGATAAAATAGCTATTGAAATTAAAGAAAATGTTTTCAACAATTTTTTCGATTAATTAATAAAAAAATAATTATTGCTAATAAATAATTTTCTTTTTTTTCACGTACAAACTTCTCCATTTAAAAAAAAAGATTTTTAAAGAGTAAATTTTATAATAAGCTGTTTAATAAGGAGCATGATATAAAAAAACAACATTTTTTAGTTAATTAACAATAAATAAATTAAAAATCATTGACATTCAAATTAACTACATATATTTAAACATACATTTTTTTAAATTAAATACTTAAGTAATGGGCATTTTATGAAATTTTCAGTTTAATGACGTCATTAATCTTATTTTCAGCTTTAATCCAAATTATCGATTAATTATTCGGTAATTTTTGAAAAGTTAACGATTAAATTTATATTAATCGATAACAGCCCTACTTTTTTTTACGTACATACTTCTCAGTGTAAAAACAAAAGATTTTTAAAATGTAAACTTTAAAATCAGCTCTTTTTAAAAGGAAAATGATCGAAAAAAATAAACATTGTTTTCACTTAATTCACAATAACAAAATTTAAATTCATTGACATACTATTGAACTACTTGTATTTTTTTTTAAAATGTTATTTAAATTTTTAAAATGTTTATTGCCTATTTTTGCTACTTCCCTGGAAATTTTCATTTAATGACGTCATACATCATACTTTTAGCTGACTCAAAATTATCTATTAATTTTTTAGTTGTAATTTTTCAAAAGTTAACGATTAAATTTAAATTAATCGTTAACAGCCCTGCTTTTTAGACGTTTAAATAATTTATTCTAATATTTCAAGAACGTCACTATATTTCAAGAACAAATTTGTCAAAGTACCTCCAGCACATTTAATGAAAGCTTTACCTTACTATACATACCAGATTTTTTTTCTTAATCCGCGGATCAAATATCTTTCATTATACAGCCTATCTTTTTTTAAAGTACCATGAAAAATGTCCATAGTCGATACCAATATTTTTTCCCAAATTTTTATTAATTAATACAACTTTCCAAGACCAACGTGAGATCAACAATTTTTACGGAATATTTTAACAAAGGTCATTTAATTAATCTCTTCTCTAACAAGGTACATTAACTCAATCTCTTCTCTAACGAGTTCATTAACTCAGTCTCTACAATAAAAAAGTTCATTAACTCAATCTCTCCTCTAACAAAGTTCATTAACTCAGTATCTCCTCTAATAAAGTACATTAACTCAGTCCCTTCTCTAACAAAGTTCATTAACTCAATCTCTTCTCTAACAAAGTTCATTAACTCAGTCCCTTCTCTAACAAAGTTCATTAACTCAATCTCTCCTCTAACAAAGTACATTAACTCAGTCTCTTCTCTAACAAAGTTCATTAACTCAGTCCCTTCTCTAACAAAGTTCATTAACTCAATCTCTTCTCTAACAAAGTTCATTAACTCAGTCCCTTCTCTAACAAAGTTCATTAACTCAATCTCTCCTCTAACAAAGTACATTAACTCAGTCCCTTCTCTAACAATGTTCATTAACTCAGTCTCTACAATAAAAAAAAGTTAATTAACTTACTCTCTTCTCTAACTAGGTACAATAACTCAATCTCTTCACTAACAAAGTTCATTATCTCAGTCTCTTCTCTAACAAAGTTCATTAACCCAATCTCTTCATGCAATTTTGATCTTGAATATCTCCCACTCATTAGCTTTAAATCCACTTCACAACCACAACACCATCATTTCCACTCATCCACTAGACCATCATTTCCAAACGTCCACTAGACCATCACTTCCACACACCCACTAGACCATCACTTCCGAACAGTCACTAGACCACAATTTCCACACATCCACGAGACCATCACTTTCACACATCCACTACATCATCACTTCCACACAGTAACTAGACCATCACTTCCGCACATCCACTCCTCCACATTCATCAATCCACCACATGTCACAAATCCACCACAATGCCCAACTCCACCACACTTCTCCACTCCACCACAATTCCCCAATCGATCACATTGTCCCACTCCAACATAATTCCACACTCAACCGCATTTCCCCACTCCACATTTCCTTACTCAACCACATGTCACCCGTCGACCACATTTCCCCATACCACAACATGTCCCCACTCCACCACATTTCCCCCAATACACCAATCCACCACATTTCCCCATTCCACAACATTTCCCCACTCCACTACAAATCCCCACTCCACCACATTTCCCCCACTCCACCACATTTTCCCACTCCACCACGTTTTCCCACTCCACCACATATCCCCACTCCACCAATCCACCACATTTCCCCACCTCACAACATTTCCCCACTCCACCACATTTCCCCACTCCACCACATTCCCCCAACCCCACCAATCCACCACATTTCCCCACTAAACCATATTTCCCCACTCCACCACATTTCCCTACTCCACCACATTTACCCACTCCACCACATTTCCCCATTTCATAACATTTCCCCACTCCCCAACTCCAGCACATTGCCCTATTCCACCACATTTCCCCACCCCACAACTCCACGACATTGCCCCACACCTCCACATTTTACCACACCTCTAGCTGTTTTGAATGAATCAATGTTACACGTCAAGTGCTCCTCCTGGTACAAATTACTCCTCTTTGTTTCCCTACGTCATGCTCATCAAAACATCTGCAGCTCTATTATTGACTGGTGGGACTAAACCTGTGAACGTTTTGTTGGAAAACACCCGTCACTCCCACGCTCTTTAACGTGGCCAATCCCACGCCTTCATCAGCTCCCTTTGAAGCTAAAGTGATGAACAGGCGCTCAAAATTTGCATTTTAATGCTTGGAGAAATGAAATTAAAAAGATTTCATTAATTAAAAAGACACAGTCCAACAATTATTATAATGTTAACAAATGTTGGTCCCACCCTTGACCACCTTAACCAATACACAATTAGAAGTGCAGAAATACGTAAATTTGATAGTAGGCGGATGCGAGCTACAACGCTAGCCATTACAGAAACAGCCGATGATGAAAATCATGACCCGCGGGCAAACTTGAGTCGGGACAAGGAGACGTAATATATGAGGAGATATAAGAATATATCAACCTACTGGACAAGATACAGAGTTTCAGCTTTTAATATACCATTCGTAAGATAGGACCATTCGTAAAATGGGAACGTTCTTGGAATAGGAAGATTCCTGGAATTGGACCAGTTTTGAGAAAGGACCAATCCTAATATAGTACCGTTTATGAAGTAGGACTATTAATTAATTGTAGTAGGAAAATGCCTGAAAAATTCATTATGGGACATTATTTGTAACATGTTTTTTTTATTACATTTGAAATAATTTATCAATTCGTGTGGTTTATTGATCTATTACATTGCGATTCATAAATTGATGGTCATTTATTTTCAAAGGTGTCTGTTGTTTGAGTTTACTCTAGTCCTAATACTTATTCAAACGTGTCTATGTCTTATCCTGTGAACAAAACCCAAGTCTCTGACGTTTAAGACTACTCTAATCCTAACCATTCAAACGTGTCTACTGTCTTATTATATTGTAAATAAAGCCCAAGTGTCAGATGTTTGTCAGAACGCGAATGTGTGTGTCCTTATTGATATTGTGGGGGAGGGATATATACATTTTACTTTTTTAAAAAAAAACAACTTTTGTCACATAAAGCCAAATAAAAACAAAAATGTACACATGTTGTTATATTTTAATAATCTTCCTTTGCTGGTGCTGATTATAATTTAGCTGCTGCTATTACTGCTGCTGACTTCAATGCGCGTTAAAGGAATTTGTGATTTTACTCAGTCTTAAACAAATCAGCAATGTCAGTAATCATCAATAGAGCAGCCTTAAAAGTGACTTGTGTCTATTTTAAATTATAACGGAAGGAAATAAAGATCTACCTTCAACATGTTTTTTTTTTAATATTGAGATCTAAGCCATGATCCAGCAGCTCTTTGGATGACACTATCTGGGTCAAGTTGATCTGACTTTCGATCTTAAAATGATGACCTGAATCTGGATAACGATAATAAATCATGAGTATAAACGTTATACAATAGTAGCGGGCTGAGAACTGCTAGAGCTGTAAGTTGGTTTGACTCATGGCGTGTTCAGTGTACACGCTCCTACAAAGAAATCAAATCTCTGCCCTTGCTCCTGTTCATATCTAGTGATGCATCAATTTGTCCAGCTCTACACTTGCTCCTGTTTATATCTAGCGATGCAGCACATAGTCCAGCTCTACACTTGCTCCTGTTTATATCTAGCGATGCAGCACATAGTCCAGCTCTACACTTGCTCCTGTTTATATCTAGTGATACAGCACATAGTCCAGCTCTACACTTGCTCCTGTTTATAATCACTGGACACAATCCCAATCTACAAATTGTGGTAATAACCCAAGGACATTATACTGCACATAGTCATCAGATAATAAATAGCCTTGCATATGAGCCAAATATATAATGCGTGGGCAAGTTACCGTTCAAGGAATCTCATTGTGATTGTTCTGCTGTATTACTTTACATAATATTTTAACAGGCTTACCAATTAAGCTATTATAAAATCATCGTTTGTTTCTATTGGACGAACCATTTCAGAATATATCTTATTGTTATATTTGTGTTATTCTCTTTTGGTAGACTTAAGAAGCCGTCTTGGCGTCACGTCCTTCATTATCTTGCATTTTGTTTCTTCATACTTCTGCTATTTGTTCTTTTTAAACCAAGTTAATTTTAGGTTTTTGAAGGTGGGTCCGGCCACATTATCTACAACCGTGAACCGAGTTTGGGAACTTCGGTAAAAAGTCGAGTATTGACCAGGTATCGACTTGGCAGTTGGTCCCAGGTGCTTGTGAGGCCGCGAGTTTTGCGGGGAAAACTGATAAACATCAACACCGTATTTGTGGCTAATGGACGCGTATCAGCTTCTCGCGATAAGGCGAGTCTTGACCACCCCCTCCCCCCGGGACGCGTTACACACTCGACGCCCGATAGCTTACCCACACTCACTGGGCGCCTTCCACACTTGGCGCCCGATAACCAACCCACATCCCCGCGACCCACTCACACGGGTTTCCAGTAGCCAATAGTTTGAGGCGAGTCCTCTTGTAATGACGTCACTGACTGGGACGTTCGGGGCTCATCACCAGACACCAAACAACTAAAGTTGATTCCCTTTAAATACCGCCGTGAGAGATGCATCCCTTGAAAGATCACGGCGAGTACACTTCACTAATGTAATCACATCCCGCCCTGAAAAGTTTGGTAAAGAAATCATAAATCAGTTATGAGTCAAGGTGCGTTTATTACTTGAGATATGAATGTTCAAATCTGATTCCGATGGTTCACGTGTCGTGGTGGGGATAATGGTGTTTAGACGTCCGTGTCATCAACTTTGATCTGACGTCATCACTTTTGTAAGGTCTGGAACTGTGCCACCAGGTAGTGGTCAATGCATAAGTGTACTTCGTGGGGGGAGGGGTGCAAAGGGGCAAAGAGGGAATCATTAAACAAAGAAAGTCAATTCAAGCTTATTTTGTTGGCAAAGTGCATGAATTATACACACACAGGTGCAATATTTCTGTAAGTTCAAGAACTTTGTACTTCCTGTCGTTGTAACCAAACGAGCCATAACAATTGCTAATTAATTCCCTCTAAAATCACTACCTCACATTTAGTGTGAATTTTTCTTATGTTCTAAAATTTTACACTGCCTAGACGCCTAAATTGACAAAGTATAACTCCGTGTTTCATTGCTAGTCTAAGCACCGGCATCAAACCCATGCTAGGTAATTCACTCAATGGTTCCTTTATGTCTTTTTAATTAACAAAAAAGTAATTTCATTTTGATTTTTTTACCACTTCGTCGCACTTAATTTGATGGAAATTTCTCAGATATTTTTAGCAGCACATCATAGGAGCATGCAATAACACAGTCCCCACGATCTTATCATATCTTCCGGTGTTGGGGGTAAATAGAATTATGATAAGAGCAATACAAGTGTTGTGTGCAGCAACTGAAAACAACGAGGACATAATGGCGGCTGCGGCTTTGTTTGGTACGGTCAACAACAATGACAAGTTTGTTCTCCGTCAACACAGAACATACTGTCAACAACGGTCACAAGTTTGGTCTCATTCAACACAGAACATACTGTCAACAACGGTCAAAAGTTTGGTCTCCGTCAACACAGAACATACTGTCAACAACGGTCACAAGTTTGGTCTCCGTCAACATAGAACATATTGTCAACAACGATCACAAGTTTGGTCTCCGTCAACACAGAACATACTGTCAACAACGGTCACAAGTTTGGTCTCATTCAACACAGAACATAATGTCAACAACGGTCACAAGTTTGGTCTCCGTCAACACAGAACATACTGTCAACAACGGTCAAAAGTTTGGTCTCCGTCAACACAGAACATACTGTCAACAACGGTCACAAGTTTGGTCTCCGTCAGCACAGAACATACTGTCAACAACGGTCACAAGTTTGGTCTCCGTCAACACAAAACATACTATCAACAACGGTCACATGTTTGGTCTCCGTCAACACAGAACATACTGTCAACAACGGTCACAAGTTTGGTCTCAGTCAACATAGAACATACTGTCAACAACGGACAAAAGTTTGGTCTCAGTCAACACAGAACATACTGTCAACAACGCTCACAATTAGGGAATTTTAAAAATTGCGACATTTTAATTTTTTTAAAGTTGTTTTTTAAGTCCTCATTAAGAGTAAGACGTTTGTAAACATGTTATATGTGAACTGCAAAGTTCAAATTGTTTCCCTTACGTTGTTTGTGTCATGTGGTTACCTCGTCATAGTGCGTTATATTGTTTGTTTTTTTAACAAGTACTTAGAGAATAATAAAAAGAGATAAATAGAGAAAAGGAGCAAAAGAGAGAGAGAGAGAGAGAGAGAGAGAGAGAGAGAGAGAAAGAATGAAAGGGTGAGAAAGAAGCTAAGTGAGAGAAAGGATGAGTAAGAGAGAGGCTGAGTGAGAGAGAGTGAGATGGTGCGAAAGAGATCGAGGGTGCGTAAGAGAGAATGAGAGACAGAGTATGCTTGAATGAGAAGAATGAGTGAGAGACAAATAGTGTGTGAGAAGAGTGAGAGGGGTGGGCAAATCATACGTGTAAACTAGAACAAATTTTAAACAAGAGCTGCTAGATTCTTAACTGGAGAATATTCAAAACTGACAAGAGTAATACCATTAGTTAAATCATTAAACCTTGAAACACTAGAGGATAGAAGAACCAAGAGTAAATTAATATTTATACATAAGGCAATTAATTCTAATTTAGAAATAATACACAAAGATAACTTAATACAATCCTCAAATAAAGATAAAAACACCTTTCTTATTCCGTATGCAAGAACAAACACAAACAAGTTTTCTTTCTTC
This sequence comes from Radix auricularia, assembly GCA_002072015.1. Classification (NCBI taxonomy): domain Eukaryota; kingdom Metazoa; phylum Mollusca; class Gastropoda; family Lymnaeidae; genus Radix; species Radix auricularia. The sequence continues at coordinate 722,923 of MUZC01004436.1, read as the reverse complement.
CCTTCCGGTATTCGACCGTGGATGGGTTGCCTGAAGAAACCAGGAAAGCCAATACTTTATCATTTAAAACTCTAATAAGAATAAATGACAAAACAGAAACCTTAGATAAGCGTAGGGCGTAATAATCTTCTGTATAGAAGGAGCGTCCGTAACAGATAAGATAACTAGAAAGAGAGAGAGAAGGGGGTGGAGAGTGAGAAGGAGTGATTAAAATAGTGTCTGAGAGATATAAAGAGAGAGTGTGAGTTACAGAGTGAGTGATAAAAGGAAAACATAAGAGAAAGAGACAGAAAGAGAGAAAGTCATAAAGCGTGAACAGAAAGGGGAAGGAATGGGGCGCATGGGTTGACCCCTCAAATCTCTCTCTCTCTCTCTCTCTCTCTCTCTCTCTCCTCGATCATTGTTAACGTGTGTTCATATCGCGTTACGTTCGACAGAGGACTGAGCAAACCAGAGACTCTGAGAAATATTAGCTGGAGACCTAGAAGAGCGGGGTTGGGGAGAGGGGTGAAAGATAGAACCGAGTGGGAGTAGGGGCTGGGTATTAGAAGGGGGGGATACATTGAACTCAGATTTTTTAAAAATAGATTTAAAAAGTTTAATAACATTGACATCAAACGGCGGGCCTTCTGAGTTCGGTGAGTCTAAGGTGTATTTAATACAGAAATAAGTCATCACTCACAGTAGCGAGTACTGATGGCATTTATTATAAAACTGTGCTACCTCATACAATAACATATAACAATAGTAGTACTTGATATAGATCTATACTACCTCACAGAGAAAAAGCACAGAAAGTACTTGAGAATGAAAAGGTGGATCAACACTAGACTAATCTGGGCGTGGTGCCCAACAATACGTGTAGCTGTAGCCTAATATCAGGCTACACGAAAACAATGGCGTCTTAAGATGTCTTACAGCCCTAAGTGGCCAAATTTACGGTTAAATTCATCCAGAACCCCAAGAAGGCAGAATGTATTGGTCATGTGTCTCGCGGTGACCTGGTCATGTGTCACGTGGTACCCTGGTCCAATCAATTCGGACAAAAACTGGACGGAAGTATCGGAGACTTTGTTGTAATGAGGACAAATAGATTCGAATTAGTCCTTTACCAGGGTAGTTGTTTGTGAAGCTAGGTGCAGCATATATAGAAACATTCGATGTAAGGACAGTCAATGTGATGTTACCAAACTTAAGGACAGTCGATATGAGGACATTCAATGTGAGGAAAGTTACTGTGAGGACAGTCAATGTGAGGACAGTCAATGTGAGGACAGTCAATGTGAGGACAGTCAATGTGAGGACAGTCAATGTGAGGACAGTCAAAGAAAGGACAGTCAATGTAAGGACAGTCAATGTGAAGACAGTCAATGTAAGGACAGTCAATGTAAGACAGTCAATGTGAAGACAGTCAATGTGAGGACAGTCAATGTAAGGACAGTCAATGTAAGGACAGTCAATTTGAAGACAGTCAATGTGAAGACAGTCAATGTGATGACAGTCAATGTGATGTTACCAAACTTGAGGACAGTCAATGTGAGGACAGTCAATGTGAGGACAGTCAATGTAAGGACAGTCAATGTAAGGACAGTCAATGTGAAGACAGTCAATGTAAGGACAGTCAATGTAAGGACAGTCAATGTGAGGACAGTCAATGTGAGGACAGTCAATGTGAGGACAGTCAATGTATGGACAGTCAATGTAAGGACATTCAGGGTGATGTTACCAAAATATAAGGACAGTCAATATGAGGACAGTCAATGTGAGGACAGTTATTGTGAGGACAGTCAATTTGAGGACAGTCTATGTAAGGACAGTCAATGTTAGGACAGTCAATATAAGGACAGTTAATTTGAGGACATTTAATGTGAGGACAGTCAATGTAAGGACAGTCAATGTAAGGACAGTCATTTTAAGGATAGTCAATGTAAGGACAGTCCATGTGATGTTACCAAACTTAAGGACAGTTAGCCCACATAGCTGGCAATGACCCTTTACCGCAGAAAGTGACCTCACACTGCACACAGTTACCCCTCATCCAAGAAAGTTACCCTCTATTACTGAGAGTTACTCTTCATTGCAGAGTTGTACATTTCTGAAGGGAAAAGAGAAACGATGCTGAGCTAAAAGAAGTATTTGTTCCTGGAATTATGTGTACGGCCAAATCTTTAGGTCAACGAAACCACGTGCCGACACATGCCACTGGCCACGCAATGGCCGGCAGTTTTTGTTGTATTAAGTCGATTAGAACAAGTTTTGTTTGTCTGTCAACCATGGACCGACGGCCTAATAGACCCACACGACTGGCCTGGCTTGTTTAACACACAAAGGATTGCTTCACAGTCTGAGCCTTCTGCAAGTTGGTAACTTTTAATGTAAGGTCTGACATCTTCCTGATAGTTAAAAGCTGTCAGTGTAAGGTCTGATATCTTCCTGATAGTTTATAACTCTCAGTGTAAGGTCTGACATCTTCCTGATAGTTTAGAGCTGTCAGTGTAAGGTCTGACATCTTCCTGATAGTTTAGAGCTGTCAGTGTAAGGTCTGACATCTTCCTGATAGTTAAGAGCTGTCAGTGTAAGGTCTGACATCTTCCTGATAGTTAAGAACTCTCAGTGTAAGGTCTGACATCTTCAATAAGTGATGTATGTGTGTACAATAAGTGATGTACGTGTGCACAATAAGTGATGTACGTATGTACAATAAGTGATGTACGTATGTACAATAAGTGATGTATGTGTGTACAATAAGTGATGTACGTGTGCACAATAAGTGAAGTACGTATGTACAATAAGTGATGTACGTGTGTACAATAAGTGATGTACGTGTGTACAATAAGTGATGTA
>MUZC01004436.1:699617-719439 GCA_002072015.1 Radix auricularia | reverse complement strand
GTACGTATGTACAATAAGTGATGTACGTGTGTACAATAAGTGATGTATGTGTGTACAATAAGTGATGTACTTGTGCACAATAAGTGATGTACGTGTGTACAATAAGTGATGTACGTGTGTACAATAAGTGATGTACGTGTGCACAATAAGTGATGTACGTGTGTACAATAAGTGATGTACGTGTGTACAATAAGTGATGTATGTGTGTACAATAAGTGATGTACGTGTGCAAAATATGTGATATACGTGTGTACAGGAAGCAATATAGGTGTGTAAAAGAAGTGATGTACGTTCGTACAATAATTATGAGATATATTTTTTTTATATTGACTGTTTCGTTTTTCAGTGAAATATTTTTGGCGGCCGTTGCAAGGGTATACTTTTTTATGAGACGGCATTTTAGCCCAAAGTTTCCCACCCATGTTCTTAATGATCAATTACATCAGCTTGTAAACTACATACAGATTTCTGCCAACTAAAAGCTGAACATGCTTGTATTGTGAGAGAGAAATTTGTATTGAAGATGATCTTAGCCGGCCTTGCTGACCAGACTCAAGAGTTGACCTCATGCAATCTTGACCTTTCTCTTTTCTGACCACTCTCCATTAACACGCTGATATTTGATTTCACGGACACGACAAGTGGCCCACAGTTTGACCGATGGACCACAGACACACAGGTGGCCCACAACCCACACCCCCACAAAGTTAGCACTATAACAACGGAAGGTCGGATGGCTTGGGCGATGGGGGGCAGTTACCCCACACTTTAACGGAACTACTCCATAGTTGTACAAAACATGTCACTAGTTTTCAAAATATCCTCTTTATCTATACATATATCCTACCAGTGAACAAAACTATCCCACTTTTGTACACAGATATCCTACCATTGCACAAAACTATGTAACGTGTGTACACAGATATATTACCAGTGAACAAAACTATTCCACCTGTGTTCACAGATATCCTATCAGTAAACATAACTATCCCACTTGTGTACACAGATATCCTACCAGTGTACACAACTATCCCACTTGTGTACACATATATCCTACAAGTGTAGAAAACTATCCAACATTTGTACACATATATCCTAAAAGCGTACAAAACGATCCATTGTGTAAACAAAGCAAGCTCCCACTTGAAAATTGTTTTAGAAACGTGTACAGAACTGTTCTAAACGTGTACAGAATTGTTCTAAACGTGTACAGAAATGTTCTAAACGTGTACAGAACTGTTCTAAACGTGTACAGAACTGTTCTAAACGTGTACCGGACTGTTCTAAATGTGTACAGAACTGTTCTAAACGTGTACAGAACTGTTCTAAACGTGTACCGGACTGTTCTAAATGTGTACAGAACTGTTCTAATTGTGTACAGAGCTGTTCTAAACGTGTACAGAACTGATCTAAACGTGTACAGAACTGTTCTAAACGTGTACAAACGTCTTCTCTATCTTATTTAATCTTACAGACGCTCTTTGTATAAAGAATATTTTTTGCGTCCTACGTTTATCTTACTTGTATACATGTGTACACAGACAAGTCACGTACACACAAAGCTATTCCACGTGTGTAGCTATACCATATCTAAACACAATTATTCCATTATTACTATTACTTGATTAAAAATTAAATATACAAATGTTGATGTAACGTTTTATGTATAAGCCTGACAGCACGTCACAAAACAATGAACGTTTCGGCAGAAAGCCTTCCTCGACGAACAACAGACAAAACAAATAAAACTAATAAACAAAATAAAATAGAAACTTAAGTGCAGGATTATTCAAAAGCAAGAAAGAGCTGAAACAATCTTTGTTTTTGGGGCGTCCTGTCAGGCCTATTTATATCCTCTTTTAGCGGACCGGCATCCTCTCCGGTCTTTTTGCTTCTCGCCTGCACTTTCTTGTATAAGCGAAAAAACATCAACCATTTCAAAGCGCTAGATTTTATATATATAATATATAGTTTTCGGTTTTGGGAAAATGCGTAATAGTTATAGAATGGGGCTGGGTCCTAACGATTAATTCGATATAAAGGAAGTCCAGCTAAGCGAGGTCCAATTGTAATTATTATTTTTATTCTGTATATAGTTCTTTGAGGATCAAGTTTTTAAAAAATATGCTACACAATTTTGAAAAAATCTTTTAACAAAACAAAAATTACAACTTTGATGCCAAAATATTTTCTTTGATACTAGATAAATGTCTCATTATATGTAAATATGATTATTTTTAAAAATAAAGATTCAAAATTATTCCCAAAAGACACGTTGACTCCGTTGCGTATTTAGACATATCCACAGTGCACAAAACTGAAGATTTTGGGAAGCATTGCAGGGAGACAATCTTCCACATATTTCAATTTTTTAAAATAATTTTAGGAAACAAAATCATAGCAATGCCGCTTTTAAATTATGAAGTTGTTGGTTATATCATTATCCGAGTGGACATGTTTACCCACACACCCACACCCAAACACTTAGACCCACACGTGAAATTTGAAGGTGTTTCTCTATAACCAAAATTATTTTCCCGCTCAAACGACAAGGTGTTTATTTGCCACCGGCCATTTCTCAGTTCTCTGACTTTAACCACAACGTTAAAAATTCACTGTCTGGTCACATTGTCACAGGACTGAACTTGCGCCAAGAACTCACACGTCACCTTTAGCATTTTCTTCACCTTCTTTAGTAAATGATTGATGCTTACAACACCGAGCAGAAACTTTGAACACGGAGATAACTTCAGTCTGTAATATGTTTAGATGTTCGCAGATTTGACACAGATTACAACCAGAAATTTTGGTGGGTCAACCAATCAGCTTTTTCTTGGTTCATTCAACCAGTTCTTTTGTTGGTGCATTCAACCAGTTCTTTTGTTGGTGCATTCAACCAGTTTTTGTTTGTTGGTGCATTCAACCAGTTCTTTTGTTGGTGCACTCAACCAGTTTTTTTGTTGGTGCATTCAACCAGTTCTTTTGTTGGTGCATTCAACCAGTTCTTTTGTTGGTGCATTCAACCAGTTCTTTTGTTGGTGGTGCATTCAACCAGTTCTTTTGTTGGTGCATTCAACCAGTTCTTTTGTTGGTGCATTCAACCAGTTCTTTTCTTGGTGGTGCATTCAACCAGTTCTTTTGTTGGTGCATTCAACCAGTTCTTTTGTTGGTGGTGCATTTAACCAGTTTTTTTTTGGTGTTGCATTTCAACCAATTATTTTTTTGTGTTGTTGGTGCATTCAACCGTTTTTTATTGGTTCATACAAACCAGGTTTTTGTTGGGTCAGTCAAACAACTTTTTGTTGGTTCAGTCAAACAGTAATATTTTGTATTTTGGCTTCTTGTATTGAGTTAAGTCAATAAGCTAAGCCCCTCTCAAATGAACACAAACACCGATATTAAATGGATGCATGCAGTAATATTTGGTTGAAAACAGAGATTGGGTGCATTATTTTATTGATAGCCATGTAAACAATCTGTAGTGTACAGGCTGACCTGAGTGTACACAGACTGGTATGTACAGGCTGACCTGAGTAAATAAAAAACTTGTACCAAATGTACCTGTACAGAAAATCTCTACAAAATAAATGTTTAACTGACTATAATTAAATTAATTCATGTTAAACTGAATATAATTAAAATTAATTGAAGTTTAACTTACTATAATTTAATTAATTCATGTTTAACTCACTATAATTAAATTAATTGATGTTTAACTTAATATAATTTAAATTAATTGAAGTTTAACGTACTATAATTTAATACAATTTTCTCTGAAATACAAAACACACTTTTTCGCAAGTTTTATTTATAAATTTATTGTTAATTTTTTCTTCGTGAAAAAATATGAACTGTTTCTGCCTCATTAAATATGAAATATTTGGATAAATGGGGAAATTGTTTCTCCAATGTAATTATTTTATTCAACTGTGTTAAACTATTAATTATTACATTATAGATAAATGTAAACTGTTTGATGATCATTATATGTGAACTATTTCATTATGAATTTATAAAGTCACCAATTTGGTTATGAGTGTGTGTAAACTTGAGTGTATTTATGCTATTTTATTGTTGCTAATAATCTGAGTTTGCACTTAATAATGTGCGGGAAGTTGGTTGGAATGTGTTAGAAGTTGGTTGGAATGTGTTGGAAGTTGGTTGGAATATGGTGGAAGTTGGTTGGAATGTGTTGGAAGTTGGTTGGAATGTGTTAGAAGTTTGGAAGTTGGTTGGAATGTGGTGGAAGGTTGTGGAATGTGTTGGAAGTTGGTTGGAATATGTTGGAAGTTGGTTGGAATGTGTTGGAAGTTGGTTGGAATGTGTTAGAAGTTTGGAAGTTGGTTGGAATGTGGTGGAAGGTTGTGGAATGTGATGGGAGTTGGTTGGAATGTGTTGGAAGTTGGTTGGAATGTGTTGGAAGTTGGTTGGAATGTGTTGGAAGTTGGTTGGAATATGTTGGAAGTTGGTTGGAATGTGTTAGAAGTTTGGAAGTTGGTTGGAATGTGGTGGAAGTTGGTTGGAATGTGTTGGAAGGTTGTGGAATGTGATGGGAGTTGGTTGGAATGTGGTGGAAGCTGGTTGGAATGTGTTGGAAGTTGATTGGACTGTGGTGGAAGTTGGTTGGAATGTGATGGGAATTGGTTGGAATGTGATGGACGTTGGTTCTAATGTGTTGGACGTTGGTTGTAATGTGGTGGAAGTTGGTTGTAATGTGGTGGAATTTGGTTGTAATGTGGTGTAAGTTGGTTGTAATGTGGTGGACGTTGGTTGGTATGTGTTGGAAGTTGTTTGGGATGTTTTGGAATTGGGATGAATTGTGGTGGAAGTTTGTTGTAATGTGGTGGAAGTTGTTGGAATGTGGTTAAGTTGATTGGAATGTGATTGAATGTGAATGGAATGTGGTTGGAATATGGTTGGAATGTGGTTAAAAATAGTTGGAATTTGGTGGAAGCTGGTGTTGGAATGTGGTAGAAACTGGTTTTACGGTGCTGAAATCTGGTTGGAATGTTGTGATAGTTGGTTGGAATAATGTGGAATTTGGTTGGAATATGGTAAATTGGTTGGAATATACTGAAAGTTGGTTGGATGCCCATAAAGCAATGCTACATATTCTCCAATTCGAATATATGCTTTCATTTAAATGACCATAACGCAAACATTTATTTTAATACAGAAAGGTTTCATAAATCAAAATACTGTGAACAAAGGAAGAAACAAACAAAATTTCGGAAGAGTTCTAATTAATGGCCTTTGTGGTACATATCATAAATTTTTGACACTTCATTTCAACCAAACTTTGTTTTCCAACTGAAATTTCTATAGGTTAACCAGACCATACTGCACATAGCCTCTGCAACTAATGTCAAGTTAGTCATAAAAACTTAAACTTTGGGGATGATAAAGGTAGACTTGATTAATGGACTTTGTAAGTTTACACTCGATAAGTATTCACTTTATAAAAGGGTAAGTTTATTATAGAATTGATAATATTAGACTGCATATTAGACAGGTATACGGGATAAATTCAATGGATATAAGATAAGAAATGAGATTATATATATATACAAGATATACATTTGAAGTAATAATTGGAGGCAGATAGGTAAGACATAAGATACCATCGTAGTACTCGATAGGCCTTCCTTAAAGGTCATTAACTTCATTAAGATAAGATACCAACTAGCACCCGATCGGCCTTCTTTATTAATTGCTATTAATATAAACCATTATAGCATTTGATAGTCCTCCTAATTAAGTCTTATGAAAATAACTAACAATCGTAGTAATCAAAATAGGTTTTTCGTATGAAGTTGTCATTTATTGTAATGACACCACGAGTCATGAACGATGTCCAGGGTCATTGAAGTGCGCAAGACTTGGCGATCACCTTCCGGTTCTCCTTAGCTGCCCCTGTGTGAAACAGTTCGGAGCGGCCTGCAAATAATAATCAACTTGTGGATCAGTAAGATATGCTTATTTAGGAGTAGGAGGTAACAATATATAGGTATATTAACGTAATGATAAGTTATATAATATATGTAGGAGGTAGCTCTATAAAGGTATGCAAATTGAGTACTGAAAAGAAAAAAACAGTTTGTACAGGAATAGGATGTACCGCTATATAAGTATATAAACGTATAGATGAGTTATTCAGCTTGTATATGAGATATAAGGTTATTCTAAATAATAATAATAATAATAATAATAAAATGATAATTTATATAGCGCTGTATCCCAGCAAGGAGCCAGGCTCACAGCGCTTTACATGGAAACAACAATACATATATAAATAAAAAGAAACATTCATAGCATATTAACTACATAAATGACAATACGGTATACTCAATATATCGTGTGGTATGCTGGGTTTTCCGCTAGTCGTTAAAAGAGAGACAGTGGTTTTATTTTAATCTTATATGTTAAAAAGGCTCCTTCTGTTCAGAAGATTATTGCGTCCTACGTTAATCTATGGTTTGTGTTTAGTCACGTATTCTTATTAGAGTTTCTTATCTTATTTCTTATTCGAACACGAGCCCTTTTTAAATCGTTTTATTGACATTTAAGTATGTATTTAGTTAAGTATAAGGCTGGACTATAAAATTGAAACACGAGAGAAGCCATTTAAAGATACTAAATAGATTTTAATTATGCAAAGATGTAAATTTATTATTTATTTAATTTGCACGCTATGATGTGACGTCACGGATGTTTAAAACAACAACCCCCCCCCCCCCCCGGACCCACCCCGCCACCAATAAGTGGTNTATATATATATATATATATATATATATATATATCTGACCGACGCCGCGAAGCATTTTAGAATTCAGCGCAGTAAATATTGTAAAATATAGCACAAAAATGTTTTTTGTGCAACTTTGCATACGAGATTTATTACCTTGCACACGGACCAACGACCCTTAGAAAGAACATTGATCGCGCATGCGTAGCATAGAATAATGAATTGACACCGCGCGATACTAAAGTGGGTGAGTACGGTAATTGTTACCATTTAGTGGACTATTCTCGCTAAACCTATAATATGTCACTGTTGCTACGATTTGCAACTGAAAACAATGTGGAAACTAAATATTAAAATGACTAAATTAGCAGAATGTGCTCATGTATTTTGTATCATCTGAAACGTATGGAACTGGATATTAAATATTCTAATGTAACTATTGTACATTTCAATGATTTTATATGAGTCTATGTCTTATATACGGTAATGAACTGCCGAGTGACTCCACTCCTCATAAATCAAATGATGTCGTAAGATTTTTTTAAATTTGTAATTCTGGGTCCTGCCGGATCTCACTTCATAAATCCGGAAAATCCAGTTCCGGTACACCCCTTGACAAAAGTTACCTTTCTTATGTGTAAGGTATTTCTCCTCTGTGGCTAATTAATTTGTTTGCGATGTAAGAAACATTGCTTCTGTGTTACCAAAAATAACTTTTAAAAAAAATCCTTTATATTAACTCCACGTCTTGTCGTCGTCCCGCCCGTGGAAAAATAAAAGTATAAAATGACCCACTTCCCGGGATCCTATCAAGCTGAAATGTTGCACATAAACCTAACAATACATTCTATCAAGATTTCAGATCGATCGTTGAACTATAATGAAATTGATTTATATTTATATTATCTCCATGTATCTCGTTGTAGCATGCCAATATTTGTGATAGTCTGTCACCCATACTGAAAATCCTACATGTGGAAGAAAGTCAGCAGCCCCGAGCCTGCGCTCTTAAAGGAGTTTCCCGGAAACCCCTTAGCTCTCTGGTCCCTTATGGGACGTAAAAGCTGAGAAGACCCCTCCCCCCCCCAGGAGCAGTCGCTTCTAGAAGCGGCCACCTGGGCGTCCAGGACACAAGGTGGAAAACGCCTCCCACTAGTTAACCTGAAAATACATTTGTTATAATTTTTTATGTCGCGCGTAGTGGAGCGTATTATAATAAGCATAATCAATAGTTATGTGTCATAAATCGGGTATTTATAGTAAAAAAATGTGTTTTTGCTGGTTTTTTAAATGTATATGGTTTCTCCTGTGTGACCAAAGTTACCTTTCTTTGAGAAGAGCTTGTCCGCTACTGTGAGATATTCGTAAAAGTCTAAAGTGCGATCTTTGTTTAGGTCTGACTCTCTCATGGCCTCCTGTTCAAAAGATAAAAATATTGATAGTTACCACCAAGTTCTCGATCATTCTTTACCCATTGACAATATTGATAGTTAACACTAAGACCTAAAGCATTATTTACCCATTTGTCCTTTTGTCCCACTTTCTTTCATATTTCCTGGAACATGACGTCATGACTTCCTAACTCATACATCTATCTCCATCACAACACATCCTGAACCGTGACATCATCACTCTCTAACTCATACATCTCTCTCCATCACAACACATCCTGAACCGTGAAATCATGACTCTCTAACTCATACATCTATCTCCATCACAACACATCCTGAACCATTACATCATGACTCTCTAACTCATACATCTATCTCCATCACAACACATCCTGAACCGTGACATCATGACTCTCTAACTCATACATCTATCTCCATCACAACACATCCTGAACCGTGTCATCATGACTCTCTAACTCATACATCTATCTCCATCACAACACATCCTGAACCGTGACATTATGACTCTCTAACTCATACATCTATCTCCATCTCAACACATCCTGAACCGTGACATCATTACTCTCTAACTCATACATCTATCTCCATCACAACACATCCTGAACCGTGACATTATGACTTAACTCATACATCTATCTCCATCACAACACATCCTGAACCGTGACATTATGACTCTCTAACTCATACATCTATCTCCATCACAACACGACATAATATATCGCTCGTGTATATTTCATGCACTTTAATTCTAACACCCAATTTCTCACAAACTTCACCACACATTTCCCTCCCACTACTCCACAAAATCTCTTCTTCGCCCTCCTCTTTTACAAACTTCGCCAAACCTTCAACCGCCCTTAACTCGAAACCGCTACTTCCCACTGCTCCACAGACCTACAACCCCCCCCTCCACAGCATACCTACCTCGGCTTGTTGAGCAGTAAACTGTAGACTCATTGACGTGAGCGCCTTGACAACCTAACAACACACAAGAGTTGATGGGAATAACCTTTACCACTGAATGTGGACGGCACTTACAAGTTTATAAGTATACACTGGGGGATAAGGATAAACTCAACCACTGACAATGGATGACTTTTACATGGATAAAATCAACCACTGACAATGGATGACGTTTATATGGATATAATTAACTACGGATATTTTATGACGTATACATATGAGCTGCCCCGAACTCATGTTTTGTTTTTCATTTAAATCATATATCCTCTAATTATTTCTTAATGAATAAATGTATAATTTTTCACATAATATCATTTTATCTTTAAAGACGCCCCTTCTATACAGAAGTTAATTGCGTCCACACACCATAAAGAATGATCTGTTGGCAAGTGAAGCAGCGTTCACAGACCTTACACAGCGGCAATAAATTGGTAGTAAAGTACAGGACGATTCATGTCAAATACAGATTAACTCGTCTCAGACTAATAGGCTTGTTTAATATAAACGGGATGGTTCTGGTTGGATGAACAGGATAAAACGTGCCAGATAATGCAGGAAAACTCTTATCCTATATAAGGATATCTGGTGCTAGGTGTGCCTCGCTTCGGAGATAAAACGAAACAAATGTCAAATACCCTACATAACTAACTCAAGTCTCATTTTCTAAACTGACAGTTAGACAAGGAAATATAGTTCGTGTCCGGCTCATTAATCAACAAGATGTCTTTTGGGAGGAAAAAATAATCAGGAAGATCTTGTGAAATGACCACGTCATATGTTCTTATAGTAAAGACGTTTGCTGACCACAAGAAAAGTTTAAGACACAGGGCCATAAAATTGTTTACATTCAAACCAATGACCCGGGGGGGGGGGATATTCACCAACAGAGAAAACTAGACTTGGGGAAGGATGCATAATTACAGGTGATCAATTTACATTCACTTACCTCCGAGAAATCCAGACACTCGTTACCATCCACGTCGAATTCTTGGAACCTTGCCCAGTGGTCTTTAATCTGTCAATAATACTGTTTTGTTTTTGATCCTGAAACTAAGTCTATGTTGAGACTGGATGTTTAGATTTAGAATGGCGAGTGTGTCTACATTTAGCTTTGAGAGTAGTAGGTGTGTCTGTATTCTGTTTGGGGACAAGTAGGTGTGTCTGTATTCTGTTTGTGGATGAGTAGGCGTGTCTGTATTCTGTTTGGGGACGAGTAGGCGTGTCTGCATTCTGTTTGGGGACGAGTAGGCGTGTCTGTATTCTGTTTGGGGATGAGTAGGAGTGTTCACATTGTTTTTGGGGAGGAGTAGGCGTGTTCATATTATGTTTGGTTAGTAGTAGGCGTGACTATATTCTATTTGGTAAGTAGTCGGCATATCTGTATTCTATTTAGTTATTAGTAGGCTTTTCTGTATTCTATTTGGTTGGTAGTAGGCGTGTATACATTGTGTTTGGTAATTTGTAGGCGTGTCTATATTCTGTTTGGTAAGTAGTAGGCGTTTTGTTTTAAAAATGTGTGTTCTACTAGGTATCTATATTGTAAATTCAACGAACTACCACGCGTGCACACGTCGATTTCTCCAGGCTAATAGGCGTGTCGTGATTTATTTTGAAAACTGGTAGGCGTGCCATTGTTTAGTTCAGTGAACCAATAGGCGTATCCGCATTTAATTTTAGTTTTGAGAACCCCTGAAGTGTCTACCATAATGTGAGCAGATTACAAGGCGTGTCTACCTTCATTTCAGAGGCGTTGTATTCTTTACTTACAAAGTCCATTGACATGTGAGGAAAATGCCTCATGCAGGTGGTTGTGTTAATCTGTCTGTCGATGGGATCAATAAGACAAGGGTTCTCAACTGAAACAAAAATTAAAGACACATTTACCTTAAATCTGAAAGAATCGAAGCCAAGAAAGATACCGGTTAGGATCGAAAAATGTAAACATCCTCGCACGTTTTAAAACAATTGCACAAGTTTATCATTCCCCATGACATAAACAAAGAACAATAACGATTTCCATATAGACCTACAACCTGAAAACATTAAATCTCTAATCTTAGAAAGGCCGCCATTAAAAATTTTCACTCACCAATTTTAGCAACATCATTTAAACTCGAACTTTCGTCAACCCTCACTTCCTGTTCCGTCGAGCCCGTGACCTTGTCCGACTTACTGGCCTGATGACGTAATGGTGGCAAACTGAAAATATTTGAGTTTCATAGTATTTTTTAACATTCCTAAAATAACTTAGTCAAATAACTTTGTCAAATAGCTTAGTCAAATAGCTAAGTCAAATAATTTAGTCAAATAACTTATTGAAATAATTTAGTCGAATAGCTTAGTCATAAGGCCTTTTTGGAAAATGAAAAGCTCTTTTCAAACATGTTACCGACATTAATGTAAAAAAAAATACCAGTCACTAGGACATGAGTGAAATCAGTTGTATGTTATATGTAAGAACTCAGAGTGGAATCAGTTGTATGTTATATGTAAGAACTCAGAGTGGAATCAGTTGTATGTTATATGTAAAAACTCAAGTTGGAATCCGTTGTATGTTATATGTAAGAACTCAGAGTGGAATCAGTTGTATGTTATATGTAAGAGTTCAGAGTGGAATCAGTTGTTTTTATATGTAAGAACTCAGGGTTGAATCAATTGTATGTTATATTTCAGAACTCAGAGTGGAATCAGTTGTATGTTATATGTAAGAACTCAGGGTTTAACCAATTATATGTTATATGTAAGAACTCAGGGTTGAACAAATTTGAACTGAGGTAAAGTATTTGGGTAAGCATGGGTTGGTATCTAGTACTTCGTGAGGTAAGGTACAGTATTTTTTAAGCAAGGGAAGTATCTCTAGGTGTTTAGCGTGTAATATCTCACAGTTTTTTTTTTTAAAATGGAGGCAATCCAGATATCGAGTTTTTCGCCAATATCTGGATTCGGCAAATACTTATCGAAGATCCGAATATTATCCGCATATCATTATATTAAGAAATCTTTGAAATCAAATTAAATTAAGATTATTAAATGTATAAACAGATATATAAAAGGTAAAAAAAACAATAAAGAGCTATGAGCGGTACGCGTTGGGATTATAGTAAAAAACGTTGTTTTTACGGGTTATTTACTATAGTTGTAATGAATTGTAACATTGGCGTGTTGTACATTTATGGCTGGTCGAGGCGGCTGTTGTGGGGAAGGTACAACATGCTACTGAAACGATAGCGGAGCGCCCTTTTACGGGCTTTGTTGCTCGTTATCTTATAGTCAGCACTATAGGAAATCTCCGTGTGTTTGTACTACATGAACTGTGAATTTAAAGTACATATGTATCGGACTTAGTCTCAAAGTCACAATGGAGAGAGCAGATTGCGAAAATGGCGGACAGTGAAAAATGATGATTAAAAGTCAGATGTTATAGAGAGAATTGTGAATGTGCTGGAGTGGACATTTTTGGATGTTTTGTTGGTGTTGTCAGCTGTAGCGACTGAGTGAACGATAAATGGTTTGCCAGCGATAGAGTCCAGTGATATGAAAATATCTCTACATAAACTGAGACAGAGAACAAAGATTTTCAAATATCTCTACATAAACTGAGACAGAGATCAAAGATTTTCAAATATCTCTACATAAACTAACAAAGACAGAGACCAAAGATATGAAAATATATCTTGACATAAACTAACTAAGAGAGAGAATTGAACAAATGTTTTACTTGTATTCGTCTTGGTCTTCTCCCTTGAGGTACGGTCTGAAAGAAGAGATCGTTTCAATGCCATCAATACGACTCACATGTTTTGATTGTTTCTAAAGTACAACGACTCACATGTTTTGATTGTTTCTAAAGTACAACGACTCACATGTTTTGATTGTTTCTAAAGTACAAACAAAATTTGGAATCTAAACGTAGTAAATGCTCGATTTTATCTCAGTGTATCTTAGTTTTATCTTTATTTGTATGTTTATGTTTCACGTTGGAACGCTAGTAATGTTTATTTTCTTAAATATTGTCATTAAACACATTCAAGTAAACAGTTAACATTACATGCAAATGAAAATATAGTATAAATATTGCAAAAAACATTTCACAAAATAATAACACATCATACTTAAAATACACGTAGTTTTTATCTAACAGCACTTACTTAGCTTTAGATAATCTGCGAATTCGCTTGACTTTAAATTCCTGAAACAAAGAAACAAAAACAAAATATATTTAAATATTTCTTTGACATCGGTTTATTGTTAGCGCCATGGTACGATTTAGATTTAGTAGTAAATGGTAAATGTTCATTTGATATGCGATTCAGCTAAGTGACAACAAGTTTTAAGTATTTCGCATGAAGTTATACTTAAAAGTAGGGATGTGGCGGAGCTGAGGAAAATCCGCATCCGTCGGATTTGGCAAATATAAATCCGTCGGATTCGAATGCGGATGTGGTTTTAGTCAACATTTGGCTAAAAAAGGGAGTGTACCAAGGTGTCAGTCCTGTGCCCCCCATAACAAGAAGGATTTTTAATCACAAAAATAAGTATTTAAAAAACAATGCATATTGCAGTTTAAAAAAGATAACAAAATGAATGAATTTAATTCAACCAAAGTAATTAGAAGCTAAATTTAAAAAAAAACACTTAAAATCAAGTACAAAAATTAAAACAATTTGACAAACAACATTTAGCTAAAATAAAAACAAAGTTTTTAAAATTGCAGAGTGATGAGAGCATTAAACAACATTAAAGATATTGTTTATTGGCACATTCACATGAAGCCTCAGTACTTGAAATTAATTAATGGCAGATTATATAACTAAAAGAACACCAGTTTCTCTGCTTTGTCTGGCAGTAGTCTGCTGCCACGGTAATCTATTCAGAGGTTTAGAAAACTCGAATGAAAACAATTTCGTGAGAGGGGTGTATCTAAAATACGTTCATGATTTTAAATACGACACCTAATCTATGGACAGCTGAGTAAGGGTCTAGGAGTTTAGCTTAATCTGTTTTCTTTATTTCGGGTTTTCGAAAGTCTCTAGGTTTTTAAATTTTATTTACGATTTCTACGGCCGTGTTTCATCTGAAAACGGTAATTTTTCAAACTTGAATCCGAGGGATTTTTTTTAAAAATCCGTCGGATTCGAAATTGCTCAAAAAAAAACAAAAAAACCGTCGAAGTTCGAATGTCGTCGTATTCGAATTCGAACTTGGTCACATCCCTACTTAAAAGTAAATAAAATCGCTGTCTTATGAGAGTAAGAAAATGTCTTTTGTTGATGATTTCATTTCTCTTAACTATACACGAAGTCTTAAGATATGTCTATCATATAAACATTTCACCGACAAGTCATTTCATTTAATTTTATTGACTAAATATTCTCAGTGAATACTCGTTCTTATCTTATAAATATTCATTCATTACATATGATTGCCACTGTATAAGTATAATAATTGGTGGTTGGCTTTACATCCTAATACCGGTGTTAGCTAACACCCATTAAAACGACCAGTCATGAAAATCTATAAAGGATTTTTAAAAAAAAACGCTACAACGCGACTCCTCGTCATATAACGTTGGGAATAAAATACAAAGTAGTAAAGTAGACCCCTTTACTTTTTACACGTATATCTGGATCTGGCAAATATTTGGATGTAACTATAGGATCTGTCAAATATTTGAGGTTATCTATAGGATCTGTTAAATATTTGGGGCTATTCTAGGATCTTTTAAATATTTGAGGCTATCTATAGGATCTGTTAAATATTTGAGATTATCTATAGGATCTGTTAAATATTTGAGGTTATATATAGGATCTGTTAAATATTTGAGGTTATCTATAGGATCTGTTAAATATTTGAGGTTATCTATAGGATCTGTTAAATATTTGAGGCTATCTATAGGATCTGTCAAATATTTGAGGCTATCTATAGGATCTGTTAAATATTTGGGGCTATCTATAGGATCTGTTAAATATTTGGGGCTATTCTAGGATCTGGCAAATATTTGGGGCTATCTATAGGATCTGATAAATATTTGGGGCTATTCTAGGATCTGGTAAATATTTGGGGCTATTCTAGGATCTGGCAAATATTTGGGGCTACCTATAAGATCTGGTAAATATTTGGGGCTATTCTAGGATCTGGCAAATCTTTGGGGCTATTCTAGGATTTTGCAAATATTTGGGGCTACCTATAAGATCTGGTACATATTTAAGGGCTATTCTAGGATCTGGCAAATATTTGGGGCTATTCTAGGATCTGGCAAATTTTTGGGGCTATTCTAGGATTTTGCAAATATTTGGGGCTATTCTAGGATCTGGCAAATATTTTGGGCTTTTCTAGGATCTGGCAAATATTTGGGGCTATTCTAGGATCTGGCAAATATTTGGGGGCTATCTACAGGAATTGGCAAATATTTGGGGCTATCTATAGGATCTGGCAAATATTTGGGGCTATCTATAGGATCTCGCAAATATTTGGGGCTATCTATAGGATCTCGCAAATATTTGGGGCTAACTATAGGATCTGTTAAATATTTGGGGCTATTCTAGGATCTGGTAAATATTTGGGGCTATCTATATGTTCTGGTAAATATATATGGGGATATCTTTAGGATCTGGCAAATATTTGGGGATATCTATAGGATCTGGCAAATATTTGGGGCTAACTATAGGATCTGTTAAATATTTTGGGCTATTCTAGGATCTGGTAAATATGTGGGGCTATCTATAGGATCTGGTTAATATTTGAGGCTATTCTAGGATCTTGTAAATATTTCGGGCTATCTATAGGATCTGGCAAATATTTGGGGATATCTATAGGATCTTGCAAATAGCTGGGGCTATCTATAGGATCTTGAAAATATTTGAGGATATCTATAGGATCCGGAAACTAGAAAAAAAATATTGTGGCACCCCCTAAAAAATAACATGAATAAAAATTAAAAATATTTCAAGCACTTCAAATTTATTGTGCATTAACATTTAAAATTCCTTATCATTTCAGGAAACAATCAAAGTTCCTATACTTTTTATCCCCCCTCCCAAACGTTTAAACAATAAAAGATAGTGTTGTTTTTTAGTTAACATGTTGAAGACTTGATGACAATAACTGACCGAGACCAGCATACAACTGACCTAGACTAACATACAACTGACCAAGACCAACATACGACTGACCTAGGCTAACATACAACTGACCTAGACCAACATACGACTGACCTCGGCTAACATACAACTGGCCTAGACTAACATACGACTGACCTAGGCTAACATACAACTGACCTAGACCAACATACGACTGACCTAGGCTAACATACAATTGACCTAGACTAACATACAACTGACCTAGACCAACATACGACTGACTAGACCAACATACGACTGACCTAGGCTAACATACAACTGACCTAGACTAACATACAACTGACCTAGACCAACATACGACTGACTAGACCAACATGCGACTGACCTAGACTAACATACGACTGACCTAGGCTAACATACAACTGACCTAGACTAACATACGACTGACCTAGGCTAACATACAACTGACCTAGACTAACATACGACTGACCTAGGCTAACATAGGACTGACCTAGGCTAACATACAACTGACCTAGACTAACATACAACTGACCTAGGCTAACATACAACTGACCTAGACTAACATACGACTGACCTAGGCTAACATACAACTGACCTAGACCAACATACGACAGACTAGACCAACATACGACTGACCTAGACCAACATACGACTGACCTAGACCAACATACGCCTGACCTAGACCAACATACGACTTACCGAGACCAACATACGCCTGACCTAGACCAACATACCTCCTGACCTAGACCAACATACGACTGACCTAGACCAACATACGACTGACCTAGACCAACATACGACTTACCGAGACCAACATACGCCTGACCTAGACCAACATACAACTGACCTAGACCAACATACGACTGACTAGACCAACATACGACTGACCTAGACCAACATACGACTTACCGAGACCAACATACGACTGACCTAGACCAACATACGACTTACGGAGACCAACATACGACTTACCGAGACCAACATACGCCTGACCTAGACCAACATACGACTTACCGAGACCAACATACGACTGACCTAGACCAACATACGACTTACCGAGACCAACATACGACTTACCGAGACCAACATACGCCTGACCTAGACCAACATACGACTTACCGAGACCAACATACGCCTGACCTAGACCAACATACCTCCTGACCGAGACCAACATACGACTGACCTAGACCAACATACGACTGACCTAGACCAACATACGCCTGACCTAGACCAACATACAACTGACCTAGACCAACATACGACTGACTAGACCAACATACGACTGACCTAGACCAACATACGACTTACCGAGACCAACATACGACTGACCTAGACCAACATACGACTTACCGAGACCAACATACGCCTGACCAAGACCAACATACGACTGACCTAAACCAACATACGACTGACCTAGACCAACATACAACTGACCTAGACCAACATACGACTGACTAGACCAACATACGACTGACCTAGACCAACATACGACTTACCGAGACCAACATACGCCTGACCTAGACCAACATACGACTGACCTAGGCTAACATACAACTGATCTAGACCAACATACGACTGACTAGACCAACATACGCTTGACCTAGACCAACATACGACTGACCTAGACCAACATACGAGTGACCTAGACTAACAGACGACTTACCGAGACCACATACGCCTGACCTAGACTAACATACAACTAACCTGGACTAAAATTCGGCTGGCCGAGACCAACATACGACTGACTAGACCAACATACGACTGACCTAGACCAACATACGACTGACCTAGACCAACATACGACTGACTAGACCAACATACGACTGACCTAGACCAACATACGACTGACCTAGACCAACATACGACTGACCTAGACCAACATACGACTGACCTAGACCAACATACGACTGACTGAGACCAACATACAACTGGCAATAACATAAAAAAAACCTCACATTTGGTAAATAACAGTAGTGAGGTGGCAACTGTTTCTGAGCCTCGATTAAGTCACCTGCCAAGAGAGCGTTGTAGATGAGTGACACAAGCTCACAGACATGACGAAACTCTTTGTGGGTCTCCGCACCTCTCAGTGGATCAGTCAGATTGTCGCTGATGATACTGCATGAATGGATAGGGAGCTATGTTGTTAGTGGATGGTGTTACTGGATGAATGGATAGGTGGCTATGTTGTTAGTGGATGGTGTTACTGGATGAATGGATAGGGGGCTATGTTGTGAGTGGTTGGTAACTGTAGGAATATATTGAGCATATGAGATAATGTATAATTTTGCGGCCTACTCTTATCTGTGGTTTACGTCTAGTCTTATATTTTTTATTAGAGTTGTAAATGTTAATAGTGTGTTATATTCCATGTTTTGATCAAGCAACGAATATGACGCATAGTTTAACTTTGTTTTTTATATCCAAGATATATTGAACCACATTAAGTGTTACTAATAGTTTGTTCGTTGTTCTCCTATCGTCCAGTGTTTCAAGGTAGAGTTATACAACTTACAGCAGGTCTGTTTTAAGTCCACATATGACTGTTGCATAAGTTCGTTGGTAGTTATAGAGCTGGTCCTCCAAAAACATGACGTCCTAAAGAGTTGAGAAATCGACAGGAAATTTTTTATATAAAAGATGGTTCTTAATTTACGGTTTCATTTTTTTTTTTTTTTTTTTTACTGTAATGCAAGATAGTTCACTCCTCTTCAAACCCCACCCACCATCTTATGATTTCTATTCACTGGACCCTTTCCCCACTCTTTCCCTCTTCAAGGTCTGCGTCGTACCATGTAAGTCCGAAAAAGTTAAAGACCTCATGTTAATATTTTATATTATTTACTAGAATTTAATGAAATATAGATCTACTAAGATTATGAAGTTCAGAAAGCAGTCGCTATTAAAGACGCTAATATATTAGCGGTGTCTCTGTATTTTCATAGAATGCGCGTTGTTTTGTTTCCACTCTTTATTAAAGGCTTCTATCTGGGCGACTGGCAGACATTTATTGTTTGGTTTTAAGGTTTTAAGATTAGTCGCCTGACATGTAGTACAAATCTTGTACTCCTGGCACTAACTGTCAAGTACACCTTTCACTAACAATCAAGTAAACCATACACTAACCATCTAGTACACCTTTCACTAACCATCTAGTTCACGTAACACTCACCACTAGTACACGTTACACTCACAATCTAGTATACCGTTTACTCACCATAAAGTACACCTTACACTCACCATCTAGTACACCTTACATTAACCATCTAGTAC
Source organism: Radix auricularia (assembly GCA_002072015.1). Taxonomy (NCBI): domain Eukaryota; kingdom Metazoa; phylum Mollusca; class Gastropoda; family Lymnaeidae; genus Radix; species Radix auricularia. Next base: position 699,946 of record MUZC01004436.1, on the reverse strand, counting down.
ACCTTAAACTCACTATCTAGTACACCTTACACTCACCATCTAGTACACCTCAAGTACAGCTTACACTAACCCTCAAGTCCACCAAACACTCACCATCTAGTACACCTTACACTAACCATCTAGTATACCGTACACTCACCATCAAGTCCACTTTACACTCACCATCTAGTACACCTTACACTCACCATCAAGTCCACTTTACACTCACCATCTAGTACACCTTACACTCACCATCTAGTACACCTTACACTAACCATCTAGTACATTTTCACTAACCATCTAATACACCTTTCACTAACCATCTAGTTCACCTTACACTAACCATCTAG
>MUZC01004436.1:677914-699500 GCA_002072015.1 Radix auricularia | reverse complement strand
TCTAGTACACCTTACACTAACCATCTAGTACACCTTTCACTAACCATCTAGTTCACCTTACACTAACCCTCTAGTACACCTTTCACTAACCATCTATTACACCTTACACTATCCAGCTAGTTCACCTTACACTAACCCTCTAGTACACCTTACACTAACCATCTAGTACACCTTTCACTAACCATCTAGCTCACCTTACACTAACCATCTAGTACACCTTTCACTAACCATCTAGTTCACCTTACACTAACCCTCTAGTTCACCTTACACTAACCATCTAGTACACCTTACACTAACCATCCAGTACACCTTACGATATCCCTCTAGTACACCTTGCACTCATCGTCCAATTATATTTGCTTCTTACCTTCTCCAACAAGTACGCCGTTCTTTTCAGTTCTTCTGATGATCTAACGGGACCTAAAGGAAAATATTTTAAATTAAATTTCTGATATTTACTTACTGCTGCAGCTTCGCCTCGTAGGTACGTCTTTTTTAGATTAAAAACTTCACGGGAGATGCCTTGAAAAATATACACATCCAACAAGATACCTTTAAAATGTACACATAAATCGAAATACTTTGAAACGTACAAAGTAATAAAAACCAATTTTGTCTTCACTATATTTATTACAATTTTTTTTCACAGTTGATCTGCATACCTTAGATACCGTATTACCTGTAACAAATGTCCCCTTGGCCAATTCTTGTTTCAGTTTAAGGAGTTTGTTGTTCTCTCCGACGTGCTGATGGACATGGAAAGAAGGGGGCGTAATAAGATTATATACGCTCTCTACTAGATTACACTATTACTCCCCTTTTCAAAATTGTTTAAACTTATAATTGTGTATAGATGACAGAGATTGTTTACACACAGTTAACTTATAATTGTGTATAGATGGCAGAGAATGTTTACGCACAGTTAACTTATAATTGTGTATAGATGGCAGAGAATGTTTACGCACAGTTAACTTATAATTGTGTATGGATGGCAGAGAATGTTTACGCACAGTTAACTTATAATTGTGTATAGATGGCAGAGAATGTTTACGCACAGTTAACCTTATAATTGTGTACAGATGACAGAGAATGTTTAGACACAGTTAACCTTATTATTGTGTATAGATGGCAGAGAATGTTTACGCACAGTTAACCGTCTGTTTAAACTCTCGTTTAAGCGCTTCTGTTCATGAAGCTCTGTCTCTATGGCAACAAGCCTACGAAGAATTGAACAAAAATATTTATTTAAAAAAAATAAATAGATTTGAGCAAACATTTATAGAATTGAATTTTTCTCGTGATTGTAGGGTTACCTAATAAATACAATGACACGCGTGTCATGTGTCATTTAAGATTTAGTGTATTAAATTAAAATATTTTTTCATCAGTTTTATACAAATATTTAGAATAGATTTAATTGTTCTCTGAAAACTCATGATTTGAGTCAGTCAGTAGAGTCGGTCAGTTGCCTCAATAAATTTATGTGTTTATTTTGTAACATATGATTTAAATAATAAAAAAAATGTTTTAATTTAACATCTAAAACTCACCTTTTCTCTTGTTCAGCGAAAATTCTTTCTTTCTCTCTCTCCCAGAGCTGTACGTTTTTCTCGCGTTGTAATCTGAAGATCAAAGAAAGAATAGCTCTAGTTGTCTTTTTAAAGATAATTATTTAAATATAAATAAGTTATTTTTGTAATTATAAATCCTTTTTAAAAAATGAACCACATTGGACACCTTATCCTGATACCTGTTGTAATTATGCTTGGATAATTCATATTTTAATTGTTGTGTTGGGTAGCAGGGATGTCAAATATTTGAACTGATTTTAAGCCAGATTGTGACTTTTCATGTGGGCACATGCGGTGTTACTTATTTTATTGATTGGCTCTCCCTGATGAGAGCTATTTGATTGTCTATCCCGGCTGTAAGCCATCAATTGGCTATCCCGGATTTGAGCTGTTTGATTGGCTAAACAAAATATTAACTTACTCTGCAATTTTCTCATTCTTCTCTTTGACAACTCCCTCAAGGTAAGCAATCGTCGCCTGTGCTGTCTTCAGTTCGGTTCTCTCACCATTGTTGTACGTTTTCTCTTCTCTAAGTTGCCTGTCTGTTTTTGACAATGTGTCTGTCAATCAAAAAAGCAGTTTAGATGATAATTGACCCATGTTTTCCTGGATCACCTAAACAACGTTTCAAAACACATTTCTTTAAGTATTTACTGGAAGGAATATTTCCTGATCGAAAGAAAATTTTAACCGGCACCGCAAACAGCACGTCCTCTTCTTACATGGAACAGCTCTACGTCATACACAAAGACAACACACATATAAACACACTCACACAATTAAAGGCAAGAGACAAATTATAAATTGCAAAAATGCTCACTTTCGATTTCATTTTTCTCCTTGTTCAGTTCTGTCACCATCTTGTCATAGCCCTTGATACAATCAAATCAATGAATCCTTGAGTTAATATGGATCTTAAAATACTACGCCCCTATATCATGTGTTATATATTACAATACGCTCCTTTGGCACATAAATTATTTTGCGTCCTATGTTCTTATGTTACTATAAATAGAACGTCGGCCATGCTTTGTAAAAAATGGAGCAGCTTTCACAGGCCACGACATACAAACTGTTTGTCTGACTAGTAGCACTACGCTAGCTGCCTTTACTGTACCCCAAATAATTTCAGGTACCCATCAGAGCTGCATGGACTCAGGGACAAATCCATGCATTTACAATACATGAAAAACTCGAATCCGCGACTCTCAGTTCCCTCGTGTATGTGTTTGAATGGGTTTAAGAAAATTTTGGCGTCTAATAATGAGGCAACACAATAAGTGCCAAGTTTAAAAAATTGTTTCTAACTTGGGTTACATTGCGCAAATTTCTAGTCAAATTTATTTTACAAGTGATCATAACACAATAGAAATTAACCCCTTGCTCTGTCTGTGATTCTACATTTAAACTTAAACAATACACAGGCGTCTCTCCATTTAATTCCAGTTTAATACTCTAAACGTTTTTATTTAGAGACTTCTACAGTAATGTTTCCATTACCATCACTTTGTGACATTTTTGGGCAGATAAAAAAAATCATGGCCATTTCGGACCAAGAAAGTGAAAATGTACACATACACAAAGATTTAACTTTTGTCAGCTGTGTCGTCCGTGTCCACATACACAAGGATTTAACTTTTGTCAGCTGTGTCGTCCATGTACACATACACAAGGATTTAACTTTTGTCAGCTATGTCGTCCATGTCCACATACACAAGGATTTAACTTTTGTCAGCTGTGTCGTCCGTGTCCACATACACAAGGATTTAACTTTTGTCAGCTGTGTCGTCCATTTCGTTTTATGTACAAAATTCAAAATGTATGGGATTTGCGTCACGTTCTGTCAAATATGTAATTAAGTTGAATGATATAATAATATAATGCTTTCTACAAGATATTACCTTTAATTTACTGACCTGTTGTGTATTTTTTCTATAGTTCCCCTTTAACTGGCAACTACAGTAATTATTTTGTAAGAATATATAGCACCCTTAAATACTGGCCAGTTTTGTCTTTATGTGTCAAAGTAACATGTTATTTTCTATATATAACCTTTAATTTAACGGCAAGTTCTGTATGTATCTTGTCGAAAACTGTGATGAAATCCAACATAAGTTTGGCTGGTGAGGCGTTCTCATCTTCTGAGAAGTTGCCCCTAGTGTAACCGTAATAAGGGTCCAGGACGAACATGTTCCGGATAGGCCGCCATTTTTTCTGATCCTATTAGAATAGTTTGAAAATCATTTATTTATTCGAAATCTTTGTTTTCTGTTTGAAAGGGGCAATAAATTTTTAAAAAATTAATTAACCGATAGTTTTTAGAGTGAGCCATAACTTGCGTTATTTTGGAAAACGAGAATTTCTACAATGCAATTGCAAACCCTGCTGTCTCTACACCTATCTGACCATCTCGTAGATAATGTACCCCCTACCAGAAACGAATACCAGTAGCCAAATATTATCATTCACAAATAAAGTCCTTGATAAATATTATTGAATCCATTTCCTAAGGAGTAAATACAGAAGCTTTACATTGTTAGTTTAAAGTTATTTACAGTTATTTCTGTCACTCCTCTCTTTACTCTTTTTAAAACAAATTTAACTAACTCAAATTGTTATTTAATATTGTTTACCTGTTGGGATTAATATCCTTTAATACGAATTTATTTTCACACTAAATAATATGTTATAGTCAAGTATTTTGTCCACTATGCATTATCCTTAATTCCTCATTCTTGTAGCACTAGAGGTAATGATGTAATTCCCTTACTGCATGTCGCTACAGGAAGGAACGGTACTGATAATTTACTCGGATTATTTTTGAATTTAAATTCATTTATACCATTTACGGCTTTAATAATTCTTAAATAACTAACGATTTACTTTAATTGTTATGTTACAAAAGTAAAAGTAATCCAAATTCCACTTAAATTTTGGATACGTTCAAAAGTTAGACGAAATTTAAAAGAGAAATTTATAAATGTCCTTAAATTATGAAACAGAAAAATCAAACGTTTTAAAAAGTCATTCACATAATTAACAAATTATGGGTTTTTTAAATTTTTTAGGAACATTTACCTTCTTAGCATCGTTGTTTTCATTAAAGATTAAAGGATGAAATGGGCGCAAACATCAGAGCGCTATAGATCTACCTCGTTGGTAGTTAAACTTGAAAAGTGTGCACCTATTAGAACAATGTATATCACCTCTTTTATAATGACTACAAAGGTGAGGGTATACTCTACCTCTTTTATAATGACTTACAAATGTGAGGTTATACTCTACCTCTTTTATAATGACTTACAAAGGTGAGGGTTTACTCTAACTCTTTTATAATGACTACAAATGTGAGGGTATACTCTAGCTCTTTTATAATGACTTACAAATGTGAGGGTATACTCTACCTCTTTTATAATGACTTACAAAGGTGAGGTTATACTCTAACTCTTTTATAATGACTACAAATTTGAGGGTATACTCTACCTCTTTTATAATGACTTACAAAGGTGAGGTTATACTCTACCTCTTTTATAATGACTACAAATGTGAGGGTATACTCTAACTCTTTTATAATGACTTACAAATGTGAGGGTATACTCTACCTCTTTTATAATGACTTACAAATGTGAGGGTATACTCTACCTCTTTTATAATGACTTACAAATGTGAGGGTATACTCTACCTCTTTCATAATGACTTACAAATGTGAGGGTATACTTTACCTCTTTTATAATGACTACAAATGTGAGGGTATACTCTACCTCTTTTATAATGACTTACAAATGTGAGGGTATACTCTACCTCTTTTATAATGACTTACAAATGTGAGGGTATACTTTACCTCTTTTATAATGACTTACAAATGTGAGGGTATACTTTACCTCTTTTATAATGACTTACAACGGTGAGGATATAATTTACCTCTTGTATAATGACTTACGATATTTTCCAGACGTTTGATGATATCATCATGAGCGAAGCACGTGCCGTGCTCAAAAGGTCGTTCCAAGATGTCCCCAAACAAGTCCATCAGGGCATTGAACCCATCCTTCAGTTGCCCAATGTTGCCCTTGTTGAAAACAAGTCTTGCCATACGATTCAGGCGCTGGGGAAATGATTTTGGGATGGTGGAGTTTCGACGAGAGTTTTGAAATGATAGTTATCGTATAAGATAATAAGCCTCGTGATTGAGAGATTAACGTAAGAGGATATTTTTCTGTGATATCTTATCTGTAGCAAAAGCTTTTTCTGTACCGAAGATTATGGCGTCCTATGTTTTCACCTGATTTATGACTAGTCTTACATTTTTGTCACCTTGTTATCCATCGCTCCTAGTAAGGTTCAGTCAGTCAAAATCTGTGGTTGTTGTTGGGTTGTTTTTTTCTACACACCAAGCCTTTAAAAAATCCCCTAAGTTTGGCAAATATTGAACCCGCTTTGTACAGTACATATCAATTCCTTGTCGCGTGAATTCATCGATCGTTAACTTCCGTTAAGTGGTCAATCAATTCTGACAAGCAAAGCAAAAAACATGTTGTACCGTTCATGGCCATGCAATATCCACAATCGTCTGCCCGTGTAGTCTGTCAATGCTTTGGCTACGCTAACGCCTTATTTGATGACGTAAAATCGTTTTTGCACTGAGCAACTAAGATGACAGATTTCTCAGCAAGTTTTTGCATTCAGTTTTGTTATTGAAAGTTTCTGAATGATGTTTAAGGTATTAAGAATTTAGGCCACTTGAGGTGTGACTTCTAATACTTAGATATTTCTTAATTAATTTGATTTCATTTCCTATACTTTTTTTACTATAAATTAGGACTGCGGAAATTATCGATTAATTTTGCGATTAGTCGGTAAAAAATTGATTAAAATTATTTTACACGGTAAAATGGCTATTTAAGTGACCGAACATAACTTACATAATGTTGTCTATTTATTCATAAATAATTAATAATTAATAATAGTTTGCTTTTTTACGTACAAACTTCTCCATTTCAAAAAAGATTTTTAAAGCGTAAACTTAAAAATAAGCTGTGTATTTCGAAACTAATTTACCAATAACAAAATTTATATTCATTGACACTTTATTGAACTATTTATATTTAAATTTAAAAATGCTGTTAGCCTGCTTTTTGTTACTTCCCTTGAAATTTTCAGTTTAATGACGTCGTCCATCTTATTTTTTTATTATTTGGTAATCCCTGTATTAACGTATGGATGTGAAAGCTGGAAATCAACTAAATATATAGAAAAAAAATTAGTTTCATTCGAAAACAAATGCCTCCGAAAAATTTTAAATATAAAATGGAGTGATCTCAAATCAAATGAAACAATAAGAAAAGAAACCAATCAAGAATATGTGTCAAATTTTATAAGGAGAAGACGATGCAATTACGTTAGCCTTGTTCTTAGAATGGACGAGAGAAGACTCCCAAGCCATGCCCTCATGTGGACACCAGCAGGCAAAAGAAAACAAGGAAGGCCAAAAGAAACCCTGCGTAGAACAATCATAAGAGAAAGCTCAACCATGGGTCTAAGAAATAACCAGGACTTGATACAATTAGCAACGGATCGTCAAAAATAGAAATCCATGACCTCTGCCCTATGTGCCGACTTCGGCCCGAGAGGAAATAACTAACTAACTAACTAATTTTTCAAAGTTAACGATTAATTTAAAATTAATCGATAACAGCCCTAATGTAAATATATTTATGATACTGAATTATGACATAGTTTTAACTTTTGAAAAAATCAATTTATCACAATATATAGGATATGGGAAATGGGATGGTAATAAATAGTTGCGGAACTGATAATAATATGAACGATAATTTATAACGATAAAGTCTTCAAGAGATTGATATTTGACCAATTTAACGTGCCAAAGATGTTGATTTAATGTAAGCGTTAATTAAACAAAGTTTTAAAGAAAATATTAATCCCCTCCCCCAACACCAGCTTTTCTGAGTGGTACCATCGTGTCGTCATCACAATCATCATACCAGGATCAGCGCTGCTCCTTCGTATTGCTACGTCAGAGAACACGAGATGCTTGAAGCTCAAATTCATGTAGCACAAACAAGGATTCGATGCAGGACAAACTTTCAAGACAACGATTTCTTGTTAGAGAGAGAAAGTCATCTGTACCTAAACTACCACGACAACGTTTTTTTTGCTAGAAAGAGAAATTCAAGGTAAGAAAACTACAAAAACTATGGTTTCTTGCTAGAGAGAGAAATTCAAGGTAAGAAAACTACAAAAACTATGGTTTCTTGCTAGAGAGAGAAATTCAAGGTAAGAAAACTACAAAAACAATAGTTTCTTGCCAGAGAGAGAAAGGCAACGGTAAAAGAAAATACCAAGACAACCAGTTTCTTGCTGGAGACAGAAAGTCAAAGTTACAAAACTACCAAGACAACGGTTTTTTGCTAGAAAGAGAAAGTCAACGGTAACAAAACGAAACAATAGAAAGCTGTGAGTCGTAGAATAAGCGGCCGCTACGTCAAATCCATCCAAGCGTGTCCAGCCATTTGTGGCCTGGAGGAGGTGGGCGATCAATAAGCTTTTTACAGCAGATTCATTTGGTCCATTCATTCGAGACATTGGGCGCGTATCGCTGGGCTGTAAATAATTGCTAAATCAAACACTCAAAAGTTATCGATAAGGGGCACATTGATTTATGACGTAACAACTGTTGTGGTATTAATCTCCGGTGGAAGATCTGAGCTTTCAAATATCCTCGGGGGATGGGGAAAAGGTTTTAATATTTTTGTTTTCTTTTACCTTTACCTGCCGCTTATAGCACTTCAAAAATAGCGTCACCAGCTACTGCATTAATTGACTCCTTAATACTTACAAATTGCAAACACTACATAAGGTGGGCATATGTTATTAGTTTCTTATTGCCAACACTGAATGAATTGGGCCTTAGTTATTGGTTACTTATTGCCAATACTGAATAAAGTGGGCCTTAGTTATTGGTTACTTATTGCCAATACTGGATAAAGTGGGCATAAGTTATTGGTCTCTTATTGCCAACACTGAATAAAGTGTCATATGTTATTGGTTACCTTTAGCCAACACTGAATATATTGGGCAAATGTTATTTGTTATCTTTAACTAATACTGAATAAAGTAGGCATATATTATTGGTTACCTTTAGCCAATACTAAATAAAATGAGAATAAATGGGAAATCCATTACTTTCTATTTTGAGCTAACACTTAACCAGTCACGTATAAGGGGAGAATATTCTGGGCTCCATAAACTAAATTCTTAACGATAATTTTTTCATAGAAGCTTTCAAACAAGAAGATAAAAGTTTTAACCGAATGACCAATGAAACATTGAACCGTTAAAGATTAACATTTTAAATTAAATCAATATCATGTACATTAATACTCACATCTTTCTCATCCATGTTTGTCATGGTCAAACTTTTGTTTTCAGTCCATTTTAGACAAAAGTGTCAATCTTTTGACCTAAGTCCTAGAAACGAGGATTGCTCTCGTGCAGGTAATTATTCTCTCTTATGTCCCAGTCCCAGGTACAATAATGGTCACTTGTATCCTAGTCACTGTTACAAGAAATAGTCCCTTGTGTCCCAGTCCCTGGTACAAGAAATGGTCTCTTGTGTCCTAGTCCCTGGTACAAGAAATGGTCTCTTGTGTCCTAGTCCCTGGTACAAGAACTGGCCTCTTGTGTCCTAGTCCCTTGTACAAGAAATGTTCTCTTGTAAAGGAAATGGTCTCTTGTATCCTAGCCCCTGGTACAAGAAATGGTCCCTTTTGTCCTAGTCCCTGGTATAAGAATCGGTATCTTGTGCCATAGTCCCTAGTACAAGAACTGATCTCTTGCGGACAAAGTCTCCAATTTGATATAATATACCGAGGTACAAGGTTCAAACAGTCAATGATTGTTAATTTACCAGTGCATGTCCACACCTTACAGTAAAAAACCTATCTGGCTGTATTCGTTCCTAAAGAGATACAATTAGTGGTAATTATTAGTTGTTCATAACATGCCTTCTGACATCTTAGCACTGGAGTGGTTCAGAAAGAGATCATTTTATTCCACAGCCACAAGTATGAGACTTGTATTTTAATAGTTTATACAGCATATTTAATATATTTATGATGATGATGATAATAATAAAATCATAATAATAATTCCATTTTAAAAAATTAATACAGTGCATATTTATACATGGAAAGTGATAACCTTATTAAACACATTAAATTCCATAGCACGTACTTCCATAAGCCGAGCCCACCTCTTTTGCCAGAGATAATTATTAAAAGTGTTTAACTCGCTTGCTAGCCGACTCCTAAAAATATAACAAAATGGTTCACTTTAAAAACAAAAACAAAACAACAACAAACAAAAGACAACCACAAGCTAAATCGGTCATTAGGATTGTTTATTTTTTTAACTACCTATTTTTGTCTTTGTGCTCTTTGTTAGACAAGAGTTACCGGTATTTTAAAAAAATTTGTTGGTAAACAGTTGCAAAAGCGGGTACACAAAAATTCGTTGATTGAAACAAAAATTTAAAAAACAATTGATTCAAAAATTGACAAAAAATAAATTGAATAATTAAATAAGGTAAGTGCAGATGTTTAATAACATATTATTATTAGCTTCTTGTAGACTGTAGAGTATTCGAATCTTACAGAAAGAAAAAAAGGACCTTGATGATCTACAATATGAAAAAATTACCAATGACCCGCTCGTAATATAAAGCCGCCTCCCCCCCCCGACCCCACCACTTTTTCGACTTAGATTTTGTCCAAAAAGGTCAGCTTTAATAATAGAACGAGTGTATACGGTGGTTATAATTTTACGTTAGATCCTGAACTTGTTTATTTTTTTAATATAAAAAAAAAACAACATAAAAATGTCTAATCGTTTAACGTAATTTCCCACTATCACATTTATTTTTCCATTTCTAAAAGCAAATAATCCGGCATAATCCGGCATCCTTCCGTCTCGCGAGACGATGGTGCATCACCGTTGGGTTGGGTTGCATTTCCTCGAGTGACTGTGCAGTCCTATCCTTGAGTGACAGTCTTTGCCACAGTTTTTACACACGAGTTCTGTGCTTCCAAATGTTTTGGCCTTTCTCCTAGCTCTTCTGTCTGCAGCCTCCTCCATTCTTCGCTCCTCGGCTACTATGACGCCCTCTTTGACAACTGTGCGCCACGTAGATCGGTCTTCTGCCTTACACTCCCAGTCACTTGTATGTATTTTGGCTGCTTTCATGTCCCTTTGACAGACATCTTTAAATCGCAAGCGTGGGCGACCTGTTTTCCTCTTTCCTGAAGCAAGTTCACCATATAGGAGATTCTTCGGGATGCGGCCGGGGCTCATTCTTTTGACATGTCCTAGCCACCTCAGGCGTCTTTCACTAAGAATTGAGAACATGCAAATAGTTGGCTATATTTTAAACAAACCATTTGTATGATTGTTTTTTTATTTTATATTTAGTAACCTAACATCTGCCGAGGTGAGACTGCTAGCACTAACGGTTATTTCTGAAGGGCTTGTCTATTTTTAGCATTATTGTGCGGGCAGGATTTGATAAGGTTTTCATTAGAACTGCGCGCCCGTTTAGCTAATTCTGAAGAGATTTCTTTTCCTCTGCGGGAAATGGGGTCGGTCATGACAATAAAAAGCGTTTGGTTGATGCCAGAAGGGGATTAGTAATCAGAGAATACTGCTTTAATATTGGGTGTGTGGGTGGGTGGGNGTGGGTGGGGTAGAAGTTACTATAAGAGAATGTGTAACTATTAGAGAGGATGTTAATTTAGGGTAAAGACTGATTATGGGAGATGGGTTGACAATGAGGTATTGGCTGATTATGGGGAAAGGGGAAACACATAGAAAAGGGTGAATATTGGGGAAGGAGATTACTGCGGGGGAAAGGAAACCTATAACAAAGAATTGATGTCATGGAGTATAATAACGAACAATTTTGGTATCAGGAAAAGCTATTAACCTCGGAGTAAGCTCGAACTTGACGATATTGTTAGAGTTTGTGTATTGCTGGTCATTTAACTGCAGCAAAAGAAAGCTTTAATAATAAGAATACAATAATTAGAGAATATTTTTGTTAAATATAAATTTAAACAACCGCTCTTTTTCTTTGTAGGAGGAAAACCAAGGTGAAACAAAAATACTCTTAATTTCCAGTGGGGTAGCGAAAGGGGGGGGGGGGCTAATGCCCCGTGCGGCACTTTGCCAGGGGCGGGAAATTCCTGGTCATTAAAGAGTGTCTAAGAAAAACATTATAAGAAAGTCGAGCTTCTTATAGAAATAAGAGAAAATAAATAAGAAATTAATAACAGAAATAAAATATCTATCCTAAGGCATGTGAACTTTTCAAACGTCAAACTTCAAACTCTTTATTGGACATAAATTCTTCAGATACTAATGCTACTGTCCTGAAAAGTACTTAAGTAGTATGATAATGTATCACTGAAATAGTGGTAGCTTAAATGATTCTTAAAATTTGACAGTCGCTCTTATAAAATCAAAACTTATTGTATATGGAAAATGAGCCAAGCTCGGGGCGGCACATTGTATGTAAAAGTGGAGGGGGGTGGCTAATTCCTCGTTAATTAGATTTAAAAATGAACAGCTTTAAAATAAAGTTTATTAAATTAAAATAAAAGCAAAGATAAAAAAATTCAAAGAGATAAACGAATAAAGAAATAAACTATATAATAAAAATGAACATTTCAAAGGCCAGAAGTTCAATCTACCTAATGAATCGTCTTCTGCTACTAATGCTATTGAAGTGGAAAACAAAGGGGTTGAATTAGTGCACGAATATGACACTTTGGTTATGGAACAATTTGTTGGCTCAACATTTCCAAAGTTTTTTTTAAATTGAAAAACCTCAGAAATTGGATAAAAAAAGATTTGACTAAGAACAACAATAAGATGTGGAAAAAAACAAAGTGGAAGGACATATTTTGTGAACATGTTTGACATTATTAATGCCTGCCCAATGTAAATATGTTTCTTTTTTTCATTCAGAGAGAGGACAATACTATCGCAAATAAAGGCTATATTCCGGAACCAATGCATTTGCTTGCCAAGTACGATCGAGTAGTTGCGTCAATAAGGTGGAGCGGTGGGGCGGGCCGACCCGGGTGACACCATCAGGGGGGTGACACCAAAATGTAAAATTCTTATTTTCCCGTAAATTGGCACCGGAAAAACCTTGGAGGAGTTTTATGAGTTAAGTCGTGAGCTACCGCGAAAAAACATCTTTTTTACACCACTGACTAACATAATGCGTTGCATGCCACTGACAAACATGGATCCGAATTAATAGCCATTTGAATATTTTCTATTTCACATTAAAACTATTAACTTTGTTTTACCTTAATTTAAGTTAGATATTAAACCAATTCAGAATGCATTTAGTTATAATAGAGCCCAGCGGTAGGGAAACTTTTTATCTGAGAAAGCAAATGAACACCACATATTTTGGAAAGTAATTCTGTGAGTGCCATAACTTATGTTAAAATTCTAAAAATGTAAAGGAAACGTGTGGAATTTTTTAATTATTTACACTAAAAGTATCTGAACTCGTTTTAATAATATTGTCATGCTGTACCTTTTATAGGCAGTTAATACTTAGATCAAAGGAGTCGGGATAAAAGTGTTTTATTTTAATAATCGAACATATGCATGAAAGCCAGATCTCGATCGCGAGCCATTTTATTCCGACCCCTGATATGCACGAACTAAATATTCCAAAAATTTTCCTCCAAAAAATTTTAAGTGAAAAAAACCCAACGAATTCAACAAAAAAAAAATTAAACAAAATTAATCAAAATAAAGTTTTTTTTTTAAATTTTATTTACCGCCTTTGACACTGCGAATGAACAAAACATTCCCAGATGGTTCAGATGACGTGACTGTGACCAGCGATTAAAAGAACAACAAACATTACCAAGAAGTCGTCAAACAGCTAATCCAACCATCAGGGGGAGAGCCACTGAACTAAGTCCAGTGGTGGTAGTAGCAGAAATCAAAAGTGTGGGGGAGGGGATAGACTGACTTCGGCCCTGGTCACATGATCTCAGTTCAATCAATCCAAGGGTATAAGAATTAGCTCCCCTTGCATCAAGTTCAGATCATTAGGTCCATGTTCTACAATGAATCTACATGCAGCGCTTCAAGGCATCTGCGCCAAACATGGCGTCCTTTTAAAATTGCTAAGATACATAAAGAAAAATTATGGTCCTAAAATTATTCCCAAAAGGCTAATAGAGCAATTAACTCAGTGTTCTCTTTCTTTGTTATTTAGGTTTAGTTTTAGAATTTTTATTTGTTAGTTAGGTTTAATTATACATGTGAATTTAGGGTTAGGGCTAACTTTAGTTTTAAAAATGTAATAGTTGAATTTTTCAATTTCTTTGTAAAGCGGCATAATAGCAACAAAGATGACGGCCATGTAACTTGGGAAAGTTAAATTTGATTTTACCCAAATCATTATTTTGCTAGAAAAGCCTTTAAGGAACTACTTCGTATGATCAAATGTAAAATTGTAAAAGACACATCGTTTTATTACAACGTAATTTTGACTTTACCTCGGTAAATTGGATTCAAATTAGGGGCAGGGGGTGGGAGAGGCTGGTAGAATTGACGCCCAGCTGTACTATACCATCGATCTTAACACGATACTGTCATTTCAAGTAATCGATATCACCTTTTGGTCACATGACACAGTGACTGCATTGAATGGGGGAATCAAATAAATACCCTGTGCCAGTCACGTATTAACTTGGCTGGTTATTGTGGCAAACATGGATACGGAACTGTGGATAGAGATATAATCTATAGACTTTGTACTTATATATGTATATAAAGTTTAAATAGAGAAAGAAAAGAGAAAAGCAAGAAAAAAAATCTGTTTGGATTTTCAAGAACACATTTCTCCAAAAAGCATAATTTTTGTTCAACGACACTATGTCAAAAAATGACAATAAAATATCGTTTGAATAGAGACAGAAGAAAAAGAAATATTTGTTATTTTCAGCAACAAATGTTTCCTAAATCTTAATTAAATCAAGGTATTTCAAATAATCTCCAAAAGATCTCAGTGAATAGGACAATTTAGAAATCATATCGTTTTATTAATTTATGTAATAGTTTAAATGAAGACAATAATATATAGTTTATATAAAGACAAACATTGTAATGGGTTGACAACTTTAACAAACCATATCTCCCAAATTGTTGACAAGTAACTAGACAATCCCTAGGCAAATTACTGAAATAACTAGACAATACCTAGGCAATTTACTGAAATAACTAGACAATCACTAGACAATGCCTAGGCAATTTACTGAAATAACTAGACAATCCCTAGGCAATTTACTGAAATAACTAGATAATCCCTAGGCAATTTACTGAAATAACTAGACAACCCCTAGGCAATTTACTGAAATAACTAAACAATTCCTATGCAATTTACTGAAATAACTAGACAATTCTTAGGTCATTTACTGAAATAACTAGACAATTCTTAGGTCATTTACTGAAATAACTAGACAATTCTTAGGTCATTTACTGCAATAACTAGACAATTCTTAGGTCATTTACTGACAGTAACAGAAAGATTGTACGGTATAATGACAATTCACTATCCCCCATCCCATGTTTAGCGAGTTAGAAACCGATGTAAGAGGCCAGATTCAACCACTGACCAGAATATACTCGGGTATACTCAGGCCTATGTAGAAAGGCAGACATCTCTGATTACGAATACATTTCTCTGTGTGCCTCAAGTAACATCGCGTCTTTTGTCTAAACCAGGAAGAGATGAAGGCTTGAGGGCTGGATGCCTTACAATGAAATTCTGTGACCACTAGGGCAGTCAATTTTGTTGAGAGATGCTGCCCGGGTACCCGTCCCAATTTCGAACGGGTAACCGGGTTACCCGTTCCAAACATCGCATAAATTTCCCCGTCCTAACCGCTATACAATGCTGCGTAGCCACCTTCCATGCACTTCGTTTAACACAGTAGCCACACGGCTGACGTCCATCAATGACGTATAAAACCTCGACCCCCCTCCAATATGACGTCACAAAGATTTGCGCATCCGTCTCCATAAAAGCCGTACTTCCTTTTTGAAAATGAGTATGTGTCATATGGTCACTTAAGTTTGTATTTAATGTGAATTTGAACTCTAAAATCGATTCATGCGTAGAAATCTATATCCATGTAAAATGTCATTAAATAAATTGTAAGCAAACAAATATTTAAGTAGAACTTCTATTTAAAGTTGCACGTTTTGATGTGACGTCACATTTCTAAATCACACACCCTTTTCGTCACAAATTTGTGACCCCCCTCCCCTAGGTGCAAAACATTATTTATGGATGTCCCTTTTCCCATCTTACACTGTTAGTAACTAATTTTATAGTAAATCTTGTACTTCTTATTAACATCAAACTTTCTAGGTCAAAATAAACACAAGCGAACGGAGAGGGTGCGGTTATATGAGCGGAGGGAGAGGGTAGATCAAGAAAAATAATTAACCCAATATCGGCATATTTCAAATCAAAGCTACTTTCAAAGCAGGGGTCTTTAAGAACAAAAACAAACACGGCGTCTTTCATCTCTATGCAGCCCCCCCCTCCCCGGCCGACGTCTATCCATCTTACACTGTTAGTAATTATTTAATTTATTAACTTTAAATACTGACAATCTTGTACGCAATATTGTTAAGGTAAAAATATGTATAAAAAATATAAATAGATTGTAGTTTGTTGGGACCGTATTTAATTTCCTGCTGACAGATATTTCTCCATAAATGTACTTAACAGCACATATTTCAAACAAACATTTTTCATTTCATAAAATGTTTCGCGATCCACAATGTAAACATTTTTTTTATAAAAGCCGAATGGGAGCCGACGTTTTGCCTCCGTTAATATAGACATTGAAGCTACATTTACACGGGTATCCGAGCGTATTTTTACTACCCGGGTAAAAAAAATCACATGGCAATGGGTACCCGGGACCAGGGTACACGTTGACAGGCCTAGTGACAACGCAAGCGAGATCCTTGATGAAAACTCTCGTAGCTGCTAGTCTCTCATTACGCTGGTGCGGACAAATTTTTGTCCAACTAACAGCACACATCGTCATTGTTTAAAACTTTAATAACAGGGAAATAAACATTAAAACTTTATACAAAGGGAAATAAACATTAAAACTTTATACAAAGGGAAATAAACATTAAAACTTTAATATTATTATTCTCTAAGTAGTTATATGAGATCTTTTTAAAATATACGTAAGTTGCAGAAGGAATTTGATACTTAATAACATTATTTAAACAATTAATAACAAGAAAATTAAAGTATATAAAACTGAATTTTTATCTCTTCATCAATCAGAATTAGAAACTGCATATTTTTTAAAGAGTATAAAGGGATTTGAAACTAAATATTCTAACTATTGCCGACCGACCGTACAGGACTAACCAAATGCCAAGCACATGTTTTCATTCCCTTTGTGTAAGGAAACAATGTCAATAACAAATGTTACTTCTCTCATACACCGACTGTAAACTTAGTAAAATTGTACTGTCCTTTCCATAGCAGGTGTACCTAAACAAAATGGTCTTGATAAATGGACCCTGACAGAATGGTCTCGGTGTGGTGAAAAGATGTGTGGTATGTGTTTTGTCTAGGGTATTATTCGTATTTATATTTTTACACACACAAGGACATACATTATTGATCTCCGCAAATGATAAACAAAAGAACCATTGTATAATATAAATGATTAACTTTTAATATACACTATATACAATGGCAATGTATCAATATTCATTAATAAAGGTGCCCCTAAGATTAGGCTATTTAAAGTCTTATGGCTCGCTAATTATCATCATTACAGCTTGCCCTACGCCAATGTTTCTATATTTTGAATACTTATATTGTGTTTGGAGTCCCTGATCACTTGGCCTGGTGTGTACGTCTGTTACACAGTTTGACCTCCTTTCGTCTCTCTGCGATGTGCGGTCAGCTTCCGGTGTTTAGCTCCTCCCACTCGGTGTTGACAATATGACGTAGCTCAGCCGAGGTAGTGCACCACAAGGCTTGACCTGCTTTCGTCTCTCTGCGACGTGTGATGTGACGTCAGCTTCCTGTGTGTAGCTCCTCCCACTCGGTGTTGACAATTTGACGTAGCAGTCAGCTGATTCGTCTAAGCCTTTTTGTAAACAAGTTAATTGCAGTACTATTTGACCTACATAGATCGTACACGGAAGAGGGGTTCTCACTTCTCTCCAATTGTGTTGTTGATAAGATTTCCCGTCCACACGGTCACACAGCTAGGGTGTGGTATGGCCGGCTTCAGCTCTTACGGTATAACGTGATGAGCTGGGTAGAAAAAGAGCACAGGGCTCTGTGGCGAATGGTGCGTGTCTCCGGCCTACTGTACGGAGGTTCAATCCTACAATTAGGGCAGATAGTAGCACTTGTTGATCTGCTAACGACCTTAGCTGGCACGGACACAAGTTGTACTTGGCTATCGCGTGACAAGGGTAGCGATTCTTTAACGGCAATAGTACCGGTGGAGTGGGGACGGTTGTCTGGCTGCCTCACCGTGCGTACTTCCCCTGGTTGGCTCCCTGGAATTCAGGCGTAGCAGGAACCAGGCTATGAAATAGAAACAAAACTCTGGGAGTTTTCTATCGCATAGACTAATACATGGTCCTCCTTCCAACGACAAGCCATTCAGAGCAAAACGCCAGAAGGGGATAACAATTTGACATAATAATATGAATAAATTGTTTATTCTTACTACCACGGGTGTAGGCCTATTTGGCGAACACCTTCAACGTGGGTTCTGCAATTAATAAAACAATTTAAGTTATTTAATATATAATTTAATATCCACACACGCTGCTCCATCTATTTGGTGGAGATTGCGTGTGCAGGCACATATTATTTAACCAAACGTGTTATATGTAAGAATAACACATGGGTCCAAACACGGTAAATTTATCCCGTGGGGTACTAAATCCATGTCAATCGAACAAAATAAAATATCAATCCGCTATGAAAAATACATGTAACCATAAATGTACATCAATATAATAAGATTTGAGTTCACTCTTACTAGACTGGTAGATTGCCGGCTTTTCCGTGATATAATCCTGTGGGGCGCTACTGTTCGACGTTTCGCCTTGTACAGTTTGGCAGTGAAAAGAATGAACCTTGCTTTTTCTCTGGTTATATCTTTAATGGTCACGTGACTTTAATAACTCTTGATTGGTTGCATCTTAAAATATAATCAATGGGGTGAAGATTTCCCTGTTTCAGCCCCGTTGAAGAAAATATGTATGCACATCTGTCAGATTCCCAGATGGTGAGTTACCCCCCCCTTATCTCTGGGTGGTTTAGTTGGTAGGGGTTACTTAGTCTGGTGAGTCCCACACAAATCTCATCACACTCGGTCAAAACGGCCACAGGCTTAAAGATGTTTGCTAATTAGACTAAAGTAATGTCGAGTATTACATATAGAGCTTCATTCCCAGGTAAAACTAACAATATTGTTAAGACAATAAAAAGTTTAATAATAGTTAATCCTTCATTGTAGGCAGTATATATATAGGCCATCAAATACGTGGAATACATGATGACTCTCTGCAGTCAACTAACTTCTATTAAAGAAAATCATTTTAAAAATGCTGTAATTTAGACTGTGGGGGACTTTAATCTCCCAGACATAAATTGGACAAACTATGCAATGGATAGCCAACAAACTAATAAATAATCTAATGAACATTTCCTAGACTATAAACAACATAAACCTAGAGGAGATAGTAAAAAAAGGTAACCAGGAAAAATAAAACACCGGATTTATTCCTAACAAACAGACCAGGACTAGTAATAGACTGCACAGTAGTTCCTGGGCTATCTGACCATGATATTGTTAGGGTAACCAATACAATAAAAACTAAAATAAATAGGATGCCTAGAAGAACAATATAACTTTGGAATAAATGCAATTTAATACAATTACACCAATTAGCTGCTACTTTCCAATATATTGCCCAAAGTAAGTTCAGCATAAATAGATAGCCCCGATAACCAATTCATAGAAAATTGATGAATTAAATTATTAAAGATTAATTAGAACATTTTCTTTTATCAGTACCATACATTCTCTTTTTACACGATTCTAATATTTGACATCCAATGATTGGACTTAAGGTTAACCCAAATGTTCAGATTAACTTTTGACAAAAACATATTAACAGTGGCTAAGGTAAAGTTAGTGCCAACAAGGTCTGGGCGATATTATTAACGTCTGCCTCTAACAATAAAAAGAAACACTCAATGGTGTCCCTCCATAAACTTATAAATGTTCTACTCTATATAACTTATGATGTGCCAAATTAAAGAAAACAAAATATCAACATCCATCTTTTACAAGCCTACAGACAGCCATAGTTTCCATCTATATACATTCGTTCCATCCTCAATCTTGTAGGAGCTCTATCCCATTTTCACAACTTGGAAAGAAGTGATGAAATGCTGGCCTTTTTTAGAAGGAGGTCATACCCGGAAACATTTTTTAATATCACCTGTCAATAGAATTAAAGGCATGACCAGACAGGACACATTTACATCACCTGTTCACGATCAATGTGATCGGTCCAAATTTATTTTAACTTTCCATCCTCATAATTTTAAAGCCTGCCAGGTAATTCTCAAAAACCGACCAATCCTTATGGCTGACCCTCTAACTCAGCAGGTCTTCAAAAAACCTCCTCTTTGTGCTTTCGGGAGAGATAGAAGCCTAAGAGACATACTTTTAAGAAGTCACCTTCCCACAATAAAAGCACATATTGGAACAAAAGGTTGCAACGTAACCGTTGCAATATTTGTCCATATGTGGTTGAAATTAACAAAATTTATTTCCCTCTTAAGCAATTCGCGATAAGAGATGGATTCCCTTGCACAAGTCGCAACGTGATTTATGCAATTCTTTGCAAGAGATTTAATAAAATCTATGTGGGTGAGACAGGTCGTCGTCTTGGAGATCGGTTTAGAGAACACCTGCACAATATAAATAAACAGGCTCAGTGTCCATCTGTCTAAACATTTTAACAGTGTTGGCCATGACTGCGTTTTGGATATTGCAGTTACTAGTGGTCTATATGCAACCAATACCCATGATAGAGTCCACATTGAAAATAGACTCATAAAACGATTTGATACGTTGGCTCCATATAGAATTAATCAAATCCACAATTTTACCTGACTGCAAAATCATTTTCCCGTTGCGGTTTTCACTTAAGATACTTCAACTTCCTCCTTTTTCATATAGTCTGTGTCCTTGTTTGTTTGTTGTTTTTTTTGCTGTTGTTTTTTTTTTTTTGTATTTCTTTTGTTCATTTTTATCACATAGACTCTTATATGTTTTAAGATATATGTAAGTAATTATTTATGTTATTGTACATTGTACTGATAAAGACATGAGTCGAAACGTTTACTATTATTTGTATTAGTTCAATAATAAAGCTTAAATTTATTGTTTTCTTACAGTTTGTGTAATTTGTTTTTTTATAATATGCCAGTGTGAGAGTATTTTAAACTACATGTCAGGTTTCTTTTATGTCTACAAATGTTGTGTCTCATTTGAAAGTGCGGGAGTTTTTGTCACTGTTGTCTTTAATTTAAATTTATATCAATATTTTTTCAATAATATTTTGTTTCCCTTAAATTTAGCTCATTTGTGTGTTGTATTAGCTCATTTTTGTGTTGTATTAGCTCATTTTTGTGTTGTATTAGCTCATTTGTGTGTTGTATTAGCTCATTTGTGTGTTGTGTTAGCTCATTTGCGTGCTGTATTAGCTCATTTGTGTGTTGTATTAGCTCATTTTTGTGTTGTATTAGCTCATTTTTGTGTTGTATAAGCTCATTTTAGTGTTGTCATTGCTCATTTTTGTGTTGTATTAGCTCATTT
>MUZC01004436.1:497786-518544 GCA_002072015.1 Radix auricularia | reverse complement strand
TCTCTCCCCCTATCTCTCTACCCCCTCTCTCTCTCCCCTCTCTCTCTCTCCCTATCTCTCTCCCCTCCCTCTCTTTCTCTCTCTCCTTCTCTCCCTATCTCTCTCTTCCCCTCTCTCCCCCTCTCTCTCCCCCTCTCTCTCTTTCTCTCTCTCTCCGTCTCTCCCTCTCTCTCTAACTCCTCGTTAGCCGACGATGTCAAAAAATAAGAGAAGATGAAGGAATTAAATTCCATCCCACACCTCGATTCTTTGCTACCTGCCTACTGACCTCGACCTTGTAGTTGTAACAGTACCCGATGTGTATCAAACGGTCGTTTCCCTTTATTGAACGTGTCACACCGGAACCATTGGACCTCATTTGCATATGTTTGGTAAACACTGTTCGCACGCGCGCCCCGCTCGTGTCCGTCTCGGCATCTAACGAAGTTCGGTCTTTCTCGTTGGTGTATGTGGAGCTGGCCGCATCTCACAGTCTATTTTCTAACCTTTTGTAAGAACAAGTTTGGACGAGGATTTCCTAATCTAGGTCATTACTCGATCTCCCATCGTGAGAGAGCACTTGTCAGAGAATGTTAGTCAATGACATTTTAAATATATACATTGTTTTAAACTGTTCAATAACTGTTTACAAGTTTTAAAAAAAAATTGAAATATTCTCTAATCCCTTTAGCCTCAAACTAAATCTCTTGAAGTCTTTAGTTCTCTTTTACATGTTACATATACCATAGCGATCTATTCTCTAATCTCTTTAGCCACAAACTAAATCTAATAAAGTCGTTAGTTCTCTCTCACATGTTACAGATACCAAAGCGATCTATTCTCTAATCCCTTTAGCCACAAACTAAATCTCGTTAAGTCGTTAGTTCTCTTTTACATGTTACAGATACCATAGAGATCTATTCTCTAATCCCTTTAGCCACAAACTAAATCTCGTTAAGTCGTTAGTTCTCTTTTACATGTTACAGATACCATAGAGATCTATTCTCTAATCCCTTTAGCCACAAACTAAATCTAATAAAGTCGTTAGTTCTCTCTCACATGTTACAAATACCATAGAAATCTATTCTTTATTCAATTTTTTTTTTTTTTTTTTACGAAACATCAGATCCAGACATCCCAGAATTACTAGCAGTATAACCTCGACGCTTGTTCACGAGCAACATCAAAGTACTCCGCCCTTGTTGACCACTCCCTCCTTTCCCCCCTCCCAATCCCTCACCGTCGCCTCGACCGTGATCACACTTCCCTTACCCTTGTAATTTTCATTTGCTTCGGGCAATGACGTAAGCAGTACATTGGTAAGGTTAAGACTAACAACACCACCATCAAGAATAGGGGACAGCAGCACAGACCGCTGGCCGTCTAGTATGTGTGGTCAGTTCAAGTAAGTAGACAGTGGACAGTGGCGTAACACGAATACCTGGCGCCCGGGGACTAAATATAAAATTGGCACGTACTGTGTAATCATAGTTTTCTGTTACACTTTAACTTAGTAAACCAACTACAATTTGAATTAAAAATCTATGTTAAGATACAGATTTAATTATTTATGTCTCACTCGGTCACTGTCGTCAACTCGTTTAGATCGACTTTAAGAAATAATTAACGTTGTTTTTTTTGTTTTTTTAAATTACACTGAAAATATCTTTAGACCTGATAAATTCTTTTTCTATAGATTCACAATCAGTTGATGAGTATTTTGTTGTTGTTTTCTAATATGGAGTAGCATCTTGAAGTTTCTCCTACAAGTTAAATTTGTATAGAAAAGTGACTGACACAGAGCAACGAGTTTCCTCATGGCCACGTATTGTCAAACTTTCCTGATGGCCACGTATTGTCAAACTTTCCTGATGGCCACGTATTGTCAAACTTTCCTGATGGCCACGTATTGTCATACTTTCCTCATGGCCACGTATTGTTATACTTTCCTGATGGCCACGTATAGTCAAATTTTGTGAAAACCAGAAATCATCATATTATATTCAGAATTAACTGACCAATCAAATACAGGCCCAGGCCCCCACTTTCTCCACGTCGAAACAGCGAGTTTACATGAAAGTTTACATGAAAGTTTACATGAAAGTTTACACGCGACGTTTCTTTAAATAGGGAACTCGCAATTTAACTTGAATAGTGGGCAATTTAATAAAAAAAAGGAACATAGAAGGTAAAAATGAGTTCCAGTAGATGTATAAAATATAATTACACCGAACTAGCAGATAACAGTGTACATCTATATGCCTGAAGGTATTGTATGCTCCAGGTAATGAAAAAAATAAAATTCTATTAAATGCCTGTGTGTATATAACAAAATAACGGATAAACCTTGTTAGCTCCCATGTTGGCCCTGCTGTGAAGTATGGCCAGGGACGAGTATGGCCAGGGACGAGTATGGCCAGGGACGAATATGGCCAGGGACGAGTATTGCCAACTAATGAATACAAGCCACTCGTCCATGGAACAGAATCACTCGTGTGTCCACGTATCTCACCACCACCACGGTGAATGGCCTACATATCAGATGACCGCCTGTTCCAGCCACTGCTGTTTTGACCGATTCATGACCATTATTTACTTAATATAATGAAACGTTGGAAACATCATTTTGGCATCCCGGTAAATTGGCACCCGGGGATGTATGTATACCTTGCCCCCCCCTGCCCCCTCACAACCGCTAAGCCACTGGAAAGTGCCAGGGTATGAATCAATCTATTTGGCACTGCCGAAATAAATTTTAAATGGTCTTAACCAACCCCCTCTCTCCGAGCAGTATGTGCCCTGTGCGACCCAATCCCTTAACGACCCAATCCCTAAATGACCCAATACCTAAATGACCCAATACCTAAATGACCCAATCCCTAAATGACCCAATCCCTAAATGACCCAATACCTAAATGACCCAATACCTAAATGACCCAATACCTAAACAACCCATTCCCTAAATGACCCAATACCTAAGCGACACAATCCCTAAACGACCCAATCCCAAAGACCCAATCACTAAACGATACAATCCCTAACCGATCCAATCCCTAAACGACCCAATCCCTAAATAAACCAACCCCTAAAGGATACAATCCCTAAACGACCCAATCCCTAAACGACCCAATACCTAAAAGACCTAATACCTAAACGACCGAATCCTTAAATGCCCAAAGCCCTTAACGACCCAATTTCTTAACAAGCCAATCCCTAAATTTGAGGATGTATCATGGTTGGAAAGGATAGATGCTGCTAGAAAGGGAAAACTCCCCCCCTTCCCCCAACCTTGCACTGTTCACTGTTTGCTGCAGTTTCTTTGTTCTCCCCTCTCCGTTAAGTGACTTATGTACCCAATGAACTCTTACTCCCAGGCCTATTTAAGTGGGTCAATTTTTACTGTGAAATGTTACATTCTAATGTAACAACTAAATCAAACTGTGAAATGTTACATTCAAATGTAACGACTAAATCAAAGTGTGAAATGTTACATTCAAATGTAACGACTAAATCAAAGTGTAAAATGTTACATTCAAATTTGAATATGCGAATACCACGTACATAAATTCCCCCAGTGATCAAGATTTCCCAGCCATGTTATTTCCACCGGGATTTAAAACCCCTGTACACGCTTTTACCCGGTAACACCACACCATAACTTCTAACCAAACACCGCCATTTCAAACCCTGTCATACATTTCCCCCCCAACATCTCGTCCCCGAAGCTGTCTCCGCAGCCCTCGCGAGCAGCTCGTACAATGCCAAGGATAAAATACGCTCAACTTTCTCGCCTGTTCCATCGTACAATAATTCTCTTCAGGAAATTTAAAAAAATGTTGCCTCCTGAGGTCAAATTACGGGGCCCGCCATTTTTAACATTTAAAAGCGGAAATTAAACCCAAAGAAAATGCCCTCTCTTATTTCTTTTGGCCCCGCGACTGCCCTTTTTAATCCGGGAAGAAAATTTTTGATGCGCGCCTCCTCCGGTGTGAATTTTTAATATTTAGCGGAAATTTACTGCTGGTCATTTGACGCGCCCTCACGCGCTTCTAAAAAAAATAAATTAGAAGTAAAGATTGATTTCAGGAAAAAGCAGGATTCGAAGCGGTGACCTTACGGGAAAAAAGTGTTTTACTAGCCGACAACGTCTGGTCTTGTTTCAAATATCTTTTGTTGTTGTTGTGTGTTTGGACATGGCTTTAATGGTGTTTGGACATGGCTTTAATGGTGTTTGGACATGGCTTTGATGGTGTTTTGGACATGGCTTTAATGGTGTTTGGACATGACTTTGATGGTGTTTGGACATGGCTTTGATGGTGTTTGGACATGGCTTTGATGGTGTTTGGGTGTTTGTTATGTTGTTTTAATATGCTTTTTTATTGTATGGCTGATTGTATGTTGTGTCGTGTTCCTGTATTAAAATCCATCGTTGTGTCCATAGTGGCAGTCTTTGGTTCAGCTATGCCATAATGCTGTTACTTTGAGTCACTCGTGTATGGTGTCGAGTGGTTATGATACGTTGAGCCATTCGGTTTTGTACCACCATCTTAGTGCTGGAGTGCTCGTGCACCCTACTGTAATCGGCTTCTGATGGTACTGTCAATGAGTGACACGCCTGTTTTTTCTGTCACCCACTGCGACACGCGGTAAGTTACCGTATGGTGTTGGCGGGGGGGGGGGGGGGGCACACGTAAATTGCCGCTCATCAGTAGACGAAACCGTCACACCAAAAACACGTTAATCTCCCCCCCTCCCTTTTTTTCTACTACTTTCCACCTCCCAGTTTAAATAACAATACCCCTCCGAAAAATGAAATAATAATAACAACAGTTATAATGATTACTGGTTTGCATATTATACTTAGTAGACATAAACCAAGCAACGCCGTGTGTCTAAACAAGACCCATGCCAAGAAGGAAAAAACTGTCTAGGGGACGCGAGCGACGTCACCACATCCCGGGGCGCTAATTTCAAGAACAGATAATACATAAGTATGAAATCGAATTACCTCCTTTGTCTTTTCATTTTAGGAGTCTACAGAGAACCACTAAATAGAGAAAACATTTTGATGGACATGATTAAATTACAGATATATACACTACAGAATATCCACTTTTTTTTTTTTTTTTTACATATAAACAGAGTTTGCTTTGAGTTGAGTTTTCCTCTTACCACCATCTCCACTCTAGTATTAGTCAAAGAGTTCTTTGGTCAACTGAAATTAGATTTTTCAACTGATTTTAGTAACAAGCAAATTTTAGTTAGAATGTTTAGAAAAAAGTAAACCGCTTCAACATTTAAATATAATAATTCTAGACAAATTTCTCAAACTCAGTCACTAGAAAAAAAAAATTTTCAGGAGGTTTCTTAAAAAATGTATTCACAGTACGGCTAAATTATCTTTATTATACCGCAAAAAGAATAATCATTAATCAGATGGCCATCGAAGAACTATTTATAGATCGCAGTTCAGAAACGGAAGTGCAGGAAACAACCAATGAAGTGGCATCATTGAAATGCGTCATATCCCGTCGTAATCAATTTTTTATTAAGCTATTCATGTACTTTTGTCGTCTTCCGATTTTTATAACATGTAAAATGTTATTGATAAAAAAAATTGGAATTTTTGAAGGTCTTGTTCCGGAATTCCGGTATTAGGTTTCGATGATGTGTATCAAATCGGAATGGTTGGCAGCACACGGTGGTACTACTAACCGTCACAGCACGGAGTTTCTTAATGAGATTTTAATCCTACTTACCCTAACCTTAACAACATTGGCTTTACTAACATGCCCCCAACACTTCTAAACCTAACCTTAACAACACTTGGGTACTTAAACGGCGTTCTCTACCCCTAACCACCCGCACATTGTATTTTTCTGGAAAAGCCCCCCCCCCCCCCAAACCAAATATAAAAAAAAAAAAATTAAAAAAAAAATTAAAATCAAATGCCCCCCTTAAGTCACACCTTATATTACCTCTGGGCTTAATTTCGCGAGAAGCACCTATCACGAACGTCGGGGGCCATAAAATAGACCACATCGCAGGGAGCAAACCCCTGACTCGCCTTCCCCATCCCACACAGATGTCGTTAAAGTTCACCTTTGTCGGGGGACATCACGGGCCGCCACCAAATGATCTGATGAAAATTTCACGAGTGCGCCCGAGCGACCGCCATTATGGGCGAACATTAAGCGTACATACCTAACTAAGCCTGGGTGTCCTGCCCGACTCCGCCGTGAGCTCGACCCGCTACTGTCTGTAAGGAATCAAAGAGAATATTTGATGAAGGTCATGAGGGAAGGGGTGAGCGGGGGGAGTCAAGGATCTACCCCGTCAGGTAATAATTTTTATATTTAGGTGGATTCATTATTGCTTCTTATCCCGGTGGAGTCAATAGATTTTCTATTATAGGTGCCAGTTTGTGGAGTCATTAGATTTTCTCATCTACTGCCATCCGGTGGAGTCAATAGATATTCTATTTTAGGTGCTATTTGATGGAGTCAATAGATTTTCTCATCTAGAAACCACTTGTTCGAGTCCAGTTGTTTTCTAATCCCGGGCGTGCCGTAATTGGCCATTTTCCTCATTTCGCTTACAATCATTCATGTTATCGGTGTAGTTTTAGTATTTAAGTACATCATGTCAAATGGTGTTTACTTTTGTTTTTGTTTTGTTCATTTTATTTATTGTTTGATGTACAAAGGGGATCGATAAGCAACAGTGGAGAACTATAGATATTCTCTAGAAATTCTAGTTGATAAAGTTTTTAAAAAAATAAAAACGTTTTTATGCGTATATAAAAAAAAAACTTAAATAAAAATGTTTTAATATTAGCGGCCATTTTAAAAAATAAAATTATAAAATAAAAACAACATTTCGATTTTTCGATTGAAATGGGGGGGGGGGGGGCGAAAAAAATGTAAGGGTCTGCAATGACTTTCAGGAAGAGTTATCATTCTTTGAAAATTTTGGTTGCTCTTCATAACAATAACATTCTTGTTATGTTACATAAATTTAGCCGACCTAAAATCTTTCACGAAGAACTCGCTCATTGTTTTAACTGGTTGCTTAATAAATATAACTCACATACACATAGAATAAACAAACTTTATGTGTGTACACTGAGAGGGACAGAGATGTGTGAGTGAGAGAGAGAAAGAACAAAGAGAAAGAAAAAATAGAGTGAGATAGAAAATAGAGAGAGAGAGACAAAGAGGGAGGGAGGGAGGGAAGGAGTGGGTAGAGGCAGTCGAAGAGATGAAGAAAGATGTAATGACGACAAGAGATGAAGAAAGATGTAATGACGACAAGAGATGAAGAAAGATGTAATGACGACAAAATGGCCAGGACATTCCAACATGTCCGGTGTGCGTCCATTATGGGGACATAATTGTATTTTCCCTTGTCCTACAATGTTATGTAATCTAGTTAGGAACAGAAGAGGAAACTGATGAAAAGGGGGGGGGGGCTCGGACTGTGTCATAACTGGGAATGTCCGATATGAGGGTAGAGGAGGGAGTGAAATAATTGGGTTAGTGGGGATGTACGCCCAAGGAGGGTGTTTGACTGTGTGGATGTACACCCTTGGTCGTGTGTGACTGTGGGGATGTACGCCCTTGGGTCATGTGTGACTGTTGAGATGTACGCCCTTGGGTCGTGTGTAACTGTGGGGATGTACGCCCAAGGAGGGTGTTTGACTGTGGGGATGTACGCCCTTGGGTCGTGTGTGACTGTGGGGATGTACGCCCTTGGGGCGTGTGTGACTGTGGGGATGTATGCCCTTGGTCGTGTGTGACTGTGGGGATGTAACCCCTTGGGTCGTTTTTGAGTGTGGGGATGTACGCCCTTGGGGCGTAAGTGACTGTGGCGATGTACGCCCTTTGGCCGTGTATGACTGTGGGGATGTACACCCTTTGGTCGTGTATGACTGTGGGGATGTACGCCCTTTGGTCGTGTATGACTGTGGGGATGTAAGCCCTTGGGTCATGTGTGACTGTGGGGATGTACGCCCTTTGGCCGTGTATGACTGTGGGGATGTACGCCCTTGGGTCATGTGTGACTGTGGGGATGTACGCCCTTTGGCCGTGTATGACTGTGGGGATGTACGCTCTTTGGCCGTGTATGACTGTGGGGATGTACGCCCTTGGGTCATGTGTGACTGTGGAGATGTACGCCCTTGGTCGTGTGTGACTGTGGGGATGTACGCCCTTTGGCCGTGTATGACTGTGGGGATGTACGCCCTTGGGTCATGTGTGACTGTGGGGATGTACGCCCTTTGGCCGTGTATGTCTGTGGGGATGTACGCCCTTGGGTCATGTGTGACTGTGGGGATGTACGCCCTTTCGCCGTGTATGACTGTGGGGATGTACGCCCTTGGGTCATGTGTGACTTTGGGGATGTACGCCTTTGGGTCATGTATGACTGTGGGGCTGTACGCCCTTGGGTCATGTGTGACTGTGGGGATGTACGCCCTTGGGTCATGTGTGACTGTGGGGATGTACGCCCTTTGGCCGTGTATGACTTTGGGAATGTACGCCCTTGGGTCATGTGTGACTGTGGGGATGTACGCCCTTTGGCCGTGTATGACTGTGGGGATGTACGCCCTTGGGTCATGTGTGACTTTGGGAATGTACGCCTTTTGCCCGTATATGACTGTGGGATGTACGCCCTTGGGTCATGTGTGACTGTGGGGATGTACGCCCTTGGGTCATGTATGACTGTGGGGATGTACGCCCTTTGGCCGTGTATGACTGTGGGGATGTACGCCCTTGGGTCATGTGTGACTGTGGGGATGTACGCCCTTGGGTCATGTATGACTGTGGGAATGTACGCCCTTTGGCCGTGTATGACTGTGGGGATGTACGCCCTTTGGCCTTGTATGACTGTGGGGATGTACGCCCTTTGGCCGTGTATGACTGTGGGGATGTTCGCCCTTGGGTCATGTGTGACTGTGGGGATGTACGCCCTTTGGCCGTGTATGACTGTGGGGATGTACGCCCTTTGGCCGTGTGTGACTGTGGGGATGTACGCCCTTTGGCCGTGTATGACTGTGGGGATATACGCCCTTGGGTCGTGTGTGACTGTGGGGATGTACGCCCTTGGGTCGTGTGTGACTGTGTACATGTGGGTCAGGTTCTGTGAATAAATTGGTTTATGGGTGTGAGTAGGGTCGGGAACGGGGAGTAAGGTTTGGGTGCACAAATTACGGCCTTATCCATTAGGGTCTGTCATTAGTAAGGAGAACTTTGAGTGGTAGTATACGTCCCGTAATTCTGGGGTCTGCTAATGGCGCGTGCAGCTTTCACCGGCACGGGCTAAAGATTACGGGACGAACACTTCAGAACGCGTCATGTCACTTTAACTTTCTATCTATCTTCCTCTTCTGTGTCTCTTTTCCTCTATCTTTCTCATCAATTCTATCAATCTCGCATACATTCTTTATTTCTATCTGTGTCATATTCTATTTAACACAAACATACATGTTGCTCACTCAACATTCTTTCCTACTCGAACACATACTTTCAATTACACGTCAGAATTTTTCTACAATTT
The DNA here is from genome assembly GCA_002072015.1 of Radix auricularia. Lineage (NCBI taxonomy): Eukaryota > Metazoa > Mollusca > Gastropoda > Lymnaeidae > Radix > Radix auricularia. The sequence goes on along the minus strand of MUZC01004436.1, from coordinate 509,010 downwards.
TGGGCACATCACTGCATTTTACCAAAGTACCTTTATCCTATGATTATGAAAAAAAAACATACTTTAAAAAAAATAATCAATTACATTTATCCATTTACATACACTTATGAACATGCACTTGTTAACATTCACTCATTCAAATATTTAATGTAAAAACCTAAACATGAAGCCTAGGATTAATAATATTTTCTATTTAGTTCCCATTAACGCCCTCGCTGTCCAGCTCGTTATTTCATCAACACGAGGTTATATCTCATCTTTCTACTGATGCCTGCATTAGCGAGGGGTTTCGACTATAAAATGAAGAATTTCAACCCCGATTTCCTGGTTCATACTTCATGTAGCTAACGACCAGATGACGTATTCTAACGCTGAAATAACTTAGCTACGCGGTACTCTTAAGGTGAAATGCTACCGTTCATGACATTTAGTGTAATTGTGTTAATCTTCATTCATAGGTCTTAAACATTAAACCGCGAATTATTCGTCTTATCATCTACTTTAAATTGGCAAAGTCTGAATATTTTTAGACAAAAGTTTTGACTTTGAACTGTTTTGCATACGGGTGTACCGGATTTCGAATCCTTCTCCGGCAAAACGGGAATCCGACCATTTTTACACACCCGGCTCTGATCGGATTTAACTTTATAAATCCGGTCAAAACCAGCTCCAACCGGATTTCAAAAGTTTGAAATATGGTCAAATCCCGCTCTGGTCGGATTACAATTTTTTTGTATCCGGTACAGCCCTGGTTGTTTTTATAACTTTGAGAATGGTTCAAAACATTGCTCCCACTTTGAGAACGGTTCAAAACATTGCTCCCACTTTGAGAATTGTTCAAAACATTGCTCCCACTTTGAGAATGGTTCAAAACATTGCTCCCACTTTGTGTATGACACTCAAATACAATTATGGAATCAAATTAAAATATCAGTTTACAGACCAAAAATAAATCTAAGCTCAAAATCAAGAAAAGAATCCAATAAAGTCTTTTAACATATTCCACTGATAAGAGTTGTTATAAATGTAAACTTATACCTGAAGTAGTAGGTGTACATCAAATATAGCATTACATTAAAGCTCATTTATAAGGTGTAATTAAGTAAGGCGTCAAATTGTAGTTTATGTTTTAATTCAATTATAAGATGTAATTCAAGTATAGCATCGAGTTCTTTGTATCGTGTTGCCATTGAAATATCTTACAAAAGTATAGGCTAGTATAGAGCGATAACTTAGTATACGATCCCATTAAAATTAGCTGTGTGTGGAGTCATAGGGTGTTGGTGGAGTCAGTGGGCGTGTGTGGAGTCATAGGGTGCTGGTGGAGTCAGTGGGCGTGTGTGGAGTCCTAGGGTGCTGGTGGAGTCAGTGGGCGTGTGTGGAGTCATAGGGCGTGTGTGGTATAATTTGTGCCAGAGTTCGGCAGACGACCTGGTCACCATTGTTTTCTTGACGTGCCTTGAGTGTTTTAAAATTGAACCGTGATAATGATATTCTCCAGACTACACTCAGTTATCGAACCTTGCTTGCCATTCAGACTTTCAAGTAGTTGGGGTGGTGGAGTGTGGGAGGGGGGGGGCTCCCAGTGAGACAATGACCAGACAGTATAAGATAGTTATGACAAGTGGTATGTGAAAATATTGTCTTTATGTGACTGATCAATTGTTCAACGTTGCTGCTGTGTTTTTTTTCCGCTGTGTGGGGTCAACTGAGCTCTCGGCAAGTTCATGAAAGCCACGTGATATAGTCATATACATGGCCCTCGCCCATTTCTCAATAGTGTGGTGCTATCCAAAGTTTCATGATACGTCACAACGAGCGCCACAAGTAAGTTGTCTTTATGTTCCCAAGACCCTCTAACAAAGCCTCCTAAACTGTTACCAACAACTCAAACGGGTCGTTTAAGAATGAGTTATAGCAACCCCTGAAAGAATTGAAATATGGAATAAGTTTTACGAAATAATCCAAGGCAGGAATGGGAGATGCCAGCTGTTGAAATATTATTCGAGTTATTTTTAATAGGGTTAAAGCCAGAACCAATATTTTGACTCGCGGTGACTATTTGTCTTAGATTTCCGAGTAACCAAGTGACACTTTGACGTAATCTTTTATAAGGCGTTATTTTCAGGATTTGTAAGTTTAAATACGAAGAGTATCCAATTATTTATTGCTTTAAAAAAATAATAAAATATGAAATTTTATAGTTTTTAATTTCTGTTTAAAAAATAAATAAATAACTATAAAGCACAGAATAAATCTCAATAATGATAGGAATGTTTTTTTTATTTTTTTATCTTGGGTCAATGATTAACTTTGTAATAACTAAAACCAATAACAAAAACCAATAACTAAATGCTTGAAAAATCCTTGGGCAATATTTGGCAACAAAAAACTTATAAGATCCCCCCTCCCCGCACCCCGAAAAAAAATAAAATAAATAAATAAATAAATAAATAAAATAATATTAAAAAATAGAAGCACTTTAGGCTGGAGTAGGCACATTAATTTTAGAATCACTGACCACATATTCAAAACGGCCATTGCCACCGTGTCTGCACACCTCTTGTATTCATTCATAGGTTGAATCTATTCCCTGGCCAAGAGTTCCTGACCACCCACTCTCCTTGTTATGATTAAGGTTTATTTTAAGAGAGATATCTGCATATCAGACCGACTTCTGGTACTCCAATGCTAATCTGGTTGATGTCTTTGCCCAAAGAATCCTTCAATGTTAATCCTAAAACTTAATGTGAAACACTCATTTAAAATTGTCGTATAATTTATTCCGTGAATTTGTGGCATGGCTTTGTCCCGTCATAATGTGGCATGACTTTGTCCCGTCATAATGTACCATGATTTTGTCCCTTGAATTTGCGGCACGATTTATCCCCGTGAATTAGTGGCATGATTTTTTCCCGTGTTTATGTTTCATAACTTTTCCAGGTGACATTATCACATGTCATTGTGACATCACAATGTCACAAGCCATTGTGACATGACATTGTCCAATTGCCATGCCGCTTGAAAGTGTCACTATTCCTGTAGTTAATTCTGAAATCTGTTTATTCCTTGTCTCACCAGATGAGCCACTGCTGTTTCCAGTGTCCAGATAACGATATATTATTACATCCTTCACCAAAGCGAGTATGTGCAAATGAACATGACAAATGACCTTCGCTCGGGTCGACCAATCAGCAAATGGTTGGGCGGGCGGAGCCGGTGGAGAAAGGGCAACAATGCTTCTTGCGTTGTTCCTTCACATAATAACATGTGATTCGTATTGTAGTAGTTATCACGTCCGCTTTACCCGCGGTGGGCCCTGGGTTCAAGCCCGAGTGAAAACATTTTAAAAAAAATATTACATGTGTTTGCGCCCGTTTTTTCCTCATTTTTCGAACATGGCTGACCATCATTAGGGTCGGCCAATCACAGATTATGGTTGGCAAGCTAGGGAAGTGAAGGGTTTGGGGCAGGTCGATAATCATAGTATTAATGTCTCAAGACCAACAGTGCGTCGATGGCTCCTCCCCACTGACGTTCACTCTCGTTGTTTTGATTTCTTCGTGCTGTAGTTTGTGCCCGTTTTTTTACCCCATTTCTTTGCACTATCCGTGAGCAAGTCTGCGTCGCATGCTACGCCCGCGTGGGCGTATATATATTAAATATAGATCAGGAAAGAAATCCTATTATTGACATTAGATACGGAGACGTAAGACATGAGAGCAGGCAGTTTTGATGGGTGCTCCGAGCAGGCAGTTTTGATGGGTGCTCCGAGCAAGCAGTTTTGATGGGTGCTCCGAGCAGGCAGTTTTGATGGGTGCTCCGAGAGATGAGATGTTGATTATTTTAGAGTGTGTTGTTGCCTATTGTCTATAGCAGTGTTTTTCAACCTTTTTTGTGCCGGGGCACACTTTTTTCATGAAAAAAAAAATCATGTTAAGCCTGGTCCCTATTGGAATTCAGGACGTGTTAGCGCATTTTCGTATTATGTATCAGTACTTATGTTAGATATCAGCATTATGTAGTTATCAGTAATTCTGTTTAGATTTTAGACATATTTTTTTGAATTTTCTTGTGCAATGAATATACCTGACATTTTTTTTATTTAAAAGTCGTTTCTTTACATTTAAACTTTTTAAAAAATTTTCTTTAATCTAACTACAAGTCACCACAAATGATGACGTAAAACTCTCTAAACTTTTACACATATTCTAATGACGTCAACTTAAAAAAAAAACTAATTCGCACCACTCTTCAATGCTTGAAAAACTATGTATTCGACTTCCGGCAATGGCGGCCGTTCCCTGCGCTAGTGTTACCTCTCGATTCGAAATATTTTTTGGTAGTTTTAACGGGGTTTTTTAACGGATCGAGTAACTGAGTGTTGATGCACAAATGGCAGGTCAGGACATACAAAAAACATATATACCTCATGGGACTAGGACTTATGGATGCTGTGATCAAGGGTGATGACAGACGGACGGACAAAACGGGTGCAATAGCGCATTCGACTTCTCGAAAATACGCTAAAATCCCGCGGCACAACACCATTAGAAAATGTTTAAAAATTTTACCTATGTGCCTATGTTGACTATATATATATAAACTAATTCTCTTGAATAGGAATATACCGCGGCACACCAGGAAACATGTCGCAGTTTGAGAAACGCTGATCTATAGTTAATAGAATTTTGTGAAACAATGTCAGGTAACATGACTCACCCCCCTCCACCACCCCTACCCCCTCCACCACCCTCACCAAAAAAATCCACCAAACATTGTTTTTTTTAAGGTCCTTACTTAATTATAGTTTGAATATCCCCAACATTAGAACATATGACTTTTGACAACCCACACACACCCCCTTCCACACACACACACACACCCTTCCACACTCTCACACACACTCACCTCACACACACACATAAACACACACACACACACACCCTTCCACACTCTCACACACACTCACCTCACACACACACATACACACATACACACACACACACACTCACACACACACACCCCTCCCCCCTACACCATTAGGATGTAAATCATTATCACTGCTGGCAAACAGAAGAGACTCGCACGTAATTTCCATTGCCAGCCAGGAGTCAGATCGCGTGTCTAGGGGTCATTACAGTGAGCACTGTCCTCTACCACGGTTGTGGGGTGAGTGTGGGTGGATAGCAAGTGGCGCGGGGGGGGGGGGGAGGTGGACTTGTAGTCCACACGAGCTCTCACGTCACGCCACGTGTGTCAAAAATAACATACAAATGACTCCCCACTCCCCCCACCCCCACACACACAAACATGGCAGGGACCAAAACAAGAAATCGGCTGTCCTGCTTTCACACTAATTGCCCCGGGACTGTAAACAGTGGGATGAGGGAGGCGCAGCGCCAGTCGAGCGGAACGGACGACTGCTCTCGTGGAATCTGTCGCCGTCACTCAAAAGATTTTATAACCGCAAAAGTCAAACGGCTGCAAGGAATCAACTGGGGTTGTGAGATAATACGCGTCTTCAATTTTAACTCACTCGATTTGAGAGAGAGAGAGAGAGAGAGAGAGAGAGAGAGAGAGAGAGAGAGAGAGAGGGATAACAAAAGAATTGGAGTTTTTAAAAAAAGGAAAGCTTCTTGGTATTTTAGTGTCCTCAACATTGACCACTGCATTAAAGATTAAACAACTCACTGAGCGAGTTTTTATGTCCAGTTATTGGGTTTATAGCAAGGTCTGTTATATCATCAGCTGTCTTATGGGTAATGATTTAAATAACAATAACTAATACGATCCTTGGTGTACGTGGCTGACTACAAGGAGATTTTAGATCAGAGTTCCGAGTTGAATGAATTCTGTCAATGACGCACAGCAAGGAGAGTTATTAAAACCCGCACTGCTCCCCTCCCTGTCATCAAAACGTTGAGGTAAGGCTATTCGTATGTCAAGCCACACACGTTTGTTTAGCTGAGGTAAGGCTATTCGTATGTCGAGCCACACGCAGTTTTTTTTTTAGTTGAGGTAAGTCTATTCGTGAAAAGATTGTCACAACAGTTTTGGGTGACCGGAAAACGGGAGGGGGGGGGGGGGGGGTAAGGCGCGAATAAACACATACCATTCCCCCCCTCTCTCTTGCCGTCTAAAATTCGGGGTTGGAATGGGTTGCTAGAACAAGCCATGAAAACAAACAAACTATCAACATTTAAAACTAATTAAAATAAGATATGCTAAAATTATTAATTAATATCAGCCTTGAATAAGGATATAATAATAAAATTCTGAAAATTCTGTAACAGATAAGATAAGTTAAGATAAGATATTATACGATAGAAGGAACGTCTCAAATAACATAAGGTGACTACGGCTAAGCCATCAAATGCCACAACTACGTAGGGTAGCCAGGCGTCCGCTAACATTTTTAACTCTACGTCTTCCATCCGGCAGCCAAAGCTAAAATAGTTTAAAATGTCCGGCTGGCAAAGCTAAAATAGTTTAAAATGTCCGGCTGGCAAAGCTAAAATAGTTTAAAATTCCGGCTGGCAAAGCTAAAATAGTTTAAAATGTCCGGCTGGCAAAGCTAAAATAGTTTAAAATGACCGGCTGGCAAAGCAAAAATAGTTTAAAATGTCCGGCTGGCAAAGCTAAAATAGTTTAAAATGTCCGGCTGGCAAAGCTAAAATAGTTTAAAATGTCCGGCTTTTCTTACATTTGATATTATCATTTCTATGTATCGTTGTTACAACTGTTACAAACTATTACATGGTATGTTTACTTTTAAAAAAAAAATTGATATTTAAAATTTAAAAAAAAAAAAAACTTAAAAACTTGGACAAGGACGAAGTAAACATAGCAGTGATACTGTAGTGATTGAAGTAGAAAAGATTGGAGGAGACATTTTGTTCTTGAGGAAAATGGTTGAGAAGAAGAGTAAAGTAATCTTAATTCCAATGTGAGGCATCTTATCTTATCTCCGGTCACAGGCTACGGCTATGAGGGTTCCACGCAATTACCCAGCCACCTAACTACTCGGAGCAGGGTGACTCAGGGCCACAGGAACAAATCCTTGGATTCGAGCTCGTGACCATTGGTACGCCGGTCGAGCGCGCTTGCCACTCGGCCACCGTGTCCCATACGTGTCGCATGAATTAGTTACTTACAAAAGTGATTAAAACGTTTTGATGAAAGTCAATGCTTTAATTTTGAATTACTTCGATAAAATCAAAGACTGTAAATTTGATGACCATTTCGAATGTATATTGTATCTCAAAGAGAAGGGAATTATTGTAGATGATTTGCTGTTGTTTGACCAACAATGCTATCCTTAAACATTTTTATAAGACTAAAATAAACATTTTTTTTTTAACACTCTTGCATGAACAGTGGCAGCTACGACAATAAAATTGTACTGAGTGTGAGTTATATCAAGAGACGACTCAAATGAAATATTCAAAATGTCCTCCTTTTTGTTTTATTATGTCCTTTTGGTGTCCACGTATCTGTCAACCCTACCAATACGTGAACTTTCTATCTACTAAGTTCATTGCAAATATACTGATTTAGGTTGAGCTATTTTAAAGAATTTATTAAGTCTTAAAACGATTCCTGGCTAATGCCTGGCACGTAACCACACATCACCACACCGTCAACAGACGTCACAACACGTCACCACACTTTACCGCACGTCACCACACGTCACCACACGTCTACACACCGTCACATCACCGTCACGTCACCACACGTCACCACACGTCACCACACGTCTACACACCGTCACATCACCACACATCACCACACGTCACCACACCGTCATGTAACCTCACGTCTACACACCGTCACATCACCACACGTCACCACACATCACCACACGTCTACACACGTCACCACACGTCACCACACAGTCATGTCACCACACGTCTACACACCGTCACATCACCACTGATTCACCACACATCACCACACGTCACCACACGTCTGCACACCGTCACATCACCACACATCACCACACGTCACGTCACCACACTTCACCACACGTCACCACACGTCACCACTGACTCACCACACATTTTTATCACGCCCGTTAACTATATTTATATTTTATTCTAACTTACTCGTTACATTATCAATGATATTCAACATGTACCTTAATTTCCGTATCAAAAAGAAAAATGTGCATCTTATTTTCATACATAGCTATGATTTGGTGATAATATTTTTATTACGCAACCTATTTTATACAACAAACGGCACTGAGTTATTTATAGATGACCTCCGATAATTCAGCCTGTCACTAATGAAGGTCGTTACAGAAGGAGCAATCTCTTGCAGGAGGGCTAATCGGATATTTTGCCCATTTGCCCAAATTCTGACCAGAACATCCGGGATTAAGGCATCTTCAGTCTTATTCAACGCCAAGACACAATCTGATTGTTATAAAAGTGCCAAGATGATATAACACATCCCCCGAACACCCTTCCCTTTATCAGGTAACTGTTTCAAGGTCGTATTTCGCAGCTTCTCTCATTTTGGACAAACTATGAAAGAGCATAGAACCTTATCACCATCAACTAAAAGTCCTCCGGAAAAAAAAGAGAGATAAATTGATAGAAAACCTGGCCCCGTTTATGAAATGGCAAAGAGGCAAAATCATTCTGGGTCATGTTCCCTTCTTCGTCTTCACTCCCAGCCCTCTCCGCTGCACCCCATCCCCCACCCCTCAGCCCTTCCATCCAGCAAATGATGTTGTCCGCTATATTGAACTTCATAACTAGAGAGTAAATATAGCCATGGTTCGCACCAGTGAGGGGCGGGGGTAGCGGATACGCGAACTGGACCTTGTCAGGTGTAAACATTGATTGTGTCGCCACATCTCCCCCACAATCCACATCTCCCCCACACTCCACATCTCACCCACACTCCACATGTCAACCACTCTCCACATCTCATCCACACTCCACATCTCCCCCACACTCCACATCTCACCCACACTCCACATCTCACCCACACTCCACATCTCACCCACACTCCACATCTCCCCCACACTCCACATCCCCCACACTCCACATCTCCTCCACATCTCTCCCACACTCCACATCTCACCCACTCTCCACATCTCATCCACACTCCACATCTCCCCCACACTCCACATCCCCCCACACTCCACATCTCGTCCACATCTCTCCCACACTCCACATCTCACCCACACTCCACATCTCCCCCACACGCCGTCTTCAAGTATATCTGTTTGATCATCCAGATATAACAATGTTTGCTACGTTCACCACCTCGCTCAATTTCAAACTACCACACCACCCCAACACAACCATACCACCACAACATAACCACACTACCACAACATAACCACAACATAACTACACTACCACAACAACATAACCACACCACACTACCACAACATAACCAAACTACCACATCATTTCGCCGACACAACTTAAAACGAAAACGTCTCTCCCTAAATTTCAGGTTAAATTCGTGTCTGAATACACGTCTTTTACAAACTCTTTTTATAAAATCGATTTTGTATTTTCTTCGACTTGGTTAGGGTTAATTGTCTGTTGTGTGAGATGTATGTTCGTTGGTTAGGGTTTGGGTTAATTGTCTGTTGTGTGAGATGTATGTACGTTGGTTAGGGTTTTGGTTAATTGTCTATTGTGTGAGATGTACGTTTGTTGGTTAGGGGTTGGGTCAATTGTCTATTATGTGATATGTATGTTGGATAGGGGTTTGTGTTATTTTGACTGGTTAACGTTTTTCTTTCCTTAGACTGGGTTAGGGTTTGGGTACAATGGCTGTTGTGAGATGGCATGTTTGTCAAGTGCGTTCATATGTGAGGGGGTGGGGGTGGTTGTGAGGCACAGGGGCGTGTATAAATAAGATTACCCCCTGTATGGCCCGGGTACTTTTGCTGGTGCTTCTTCCAGCAAAACTTCCAACGGTAACGCTAAATTTACTTCCGCCCTCTGAAAGCATTTTAACGGCTTGTTTTCTCATAAATCCTCTGTTACTATTTTTTTCTTCTTTCAACCAGTGTAGTACATGACGGACCAACGGGCTTGTGGCTGGGGAGGGGAGGGGCGGAGGTTAAAGGATGGCTGGTCTTGGTGTCGAGACGAGATCGAGGGTTTCAAATGATTCTCGAAGGACTCCAGTCTAATGCTGCCACTGATGCGGTTTAAAAACAAAACAGTGTTTGGTTGTAAAGGGGTTCTCAAAGTGGAAGTTCCTCTTTGTTTATGAATAGGGTTGATGTGGGCAGAGAAGATGGTGTAGCTTCGTAGACGAGGGAAAAGTGGGTTGCGGGGGTGGGGGTGGGAGAGGCGGGGAGAGGACAAACAAGTATCACATACGCGGAAAAATAAAAATAAAAAATGACCCACTTTCCGTGATCCTATCGAGCTGAAAATTTTGCACATGGACCTGTGTCACGTAACAATGCATTTTAACAAAATTTCAGACCGATCGAATTAAAATTGATGAATTTAAAGTTTATCTCTATATAGCATGTGTAGCCGTCTGCTATAGTTGACTCCACGGATCAATGGAGGTTCACTCTAGGCCTCGATGTCACAGGGGTCTGTCACGCGGTGCGTGTTATATTGAACATAATCAATACTTTTAGTTATGTCTCATATGTGTGTTACCGAAAAGTGTGCAGCGCGATACTCGGTGCGGCCAGGAAGGCGATACCGAGATCGAATGGAAAACAGAAGTTCAGGCCTTATTGGAACAAGAGTCTGAAGGAGCTAGTGAAGCTGCGAGCGAAGGCCCGGAAAAAGGTCGTTAAATTGAAGACACCCGATGCTCGAAGGGCGTATAATCGTTTGACGGCTGAAGTCCGGGACGCCGTACAGAAGGCAAAAAAGGCAAAATGGGTTGGTACGTGTGAAAACCTCAATCTCGACGGCAGAAAGGTCTGGCGGTTGGTTAACGCACTCTCTGGTATGGGAAAAGCAAAAAACCCGAACCCACTGTTAACAGATGGGGAAAAGAAAGCAAGTGAAGAAAAGCGCGCACGTGCGTTAAATAAACACTTTGCCCAAGTCAATCGGAAGACCAGAGATACTGAAGAAAGCCGGGCCATAAACCGAATGAGAAAGGAGGAAGCCCTAAGGCAAAGTAAAGGCCCACACCTAGAGGTTTTCACGGCAAATTTCACTCTGCAGGAGTTGCAGACAGCCCTTGATAAGTGCGAGACAGGCAAAGCACCAGG
>MUZC01004436.1:460544-478272 GCA_002072015.1 Radix auricularia | reverse complement strand
CCTCCCCCGCCAACCCTAAATCAAACCTACCTCCCCACTTCCCCCCTTACCCCTCACCCGCTAAAAAATGTCAATCAAACATTAAATGATCGATAAAGGGAGAAGCTGCACGCGGTTCGATATTTAAACATTATCGGAAGAGAATGTTTGCCAATCGCTCAAATATCCTGTCAGCGCACGTGATCAGCCCGTAACTTTTAACAGAATAAACAGATAATTTTATCTTAATCAAAACATTGTCTGAAGCAGGGGCGGATTAAGACTGCACGGGGCCCCGGGCTGCAATGAAACGGGGGCCCTATCCAGCCAGCGTCCCTTAAAATAAAATGATTGCTAACAGCTAATAAATGACTGTAACTAAATATTAATAATGAAAAAAAAAAAAAAACCGAACATGAAGATATAACTGTTTGAAGTGTTTGCGGTATGTTACAATTGAGTGTGGAAAGAAAAGTGTTATTTTCCACTGCTGGGAATCGAACCTCACACCGGTTGCATCACGCGCCTGTGCTCTCTCCACGCGGCCAGCGGAGCTTGACTAAAATGAGAAATTTACTTTATACTATGTTCTCTAAGTGAGCCAATTAAATCACGTTTTATCGATTATTAACACTATCAGTTCTGGATCGCGATCAGTTGTATAGTTAATATTTTTAAATTTATTTAATTTTTTATATTTTCAAGGGTTCGTGCAAACATTTGTACACTTTTATTATAAATATAAAATGTTTGGGGGCCTCTAAACCTTCGGGGGCCCCTGGCTTTAGCCCGCTCAGCCCCCTCCCTTAATCCGCCATAGATCTGAAGTATATACTAATGAGCAATAGATGCAGAATAATAGATTTTATGGGTTGGGGGAAAATGTAACAGTCAACGATAAATCAACCCCTGATAGCAATTGAGAGAGCTTAGAATTCAGATTGATTAACGTTACATACATTTTCAATATGATGCGTATAACTTTTTTTTACAAAGTTACTCTCCGGAGTATCGGCCAAAGTATTAAATAAACAAGGAGCGCCCTGGGCGAGTTAAACCGGTGACATGTAGCTGTGCCCCCCCAACCCCTGTGGGGCGACGTCGCTAATATTCAGCTGATGCGGTGTAATCTTCATTGTTAGGGTTTACCTCAAGCTAGATGCCAAATGTCAACCGATGGTTAGCCTCAAACCGTCCATTTAGTGAAAATTTGGTAATCTCCCAGGCTATTAGACGGGTTTATGCTCGAATCGATACAGTCCGATTTTTTCTAATATATATTTTCCCCTTACAACCTTTGACTTCGTGGCGGTATCGAACAAGGTAATTTAGTGAGTCGCCTCACGTGAGCGTCACGTCCCGTACATTATTAGCTTGTAGCGAGTACTCGAGATGATCGGATCGCCTTACATCGGGAGTGAGACGAGGGTCAGATTGGCAATTTGGGGCGGGGTTTATATATACGACATTGACTCGTGAACGCCGATTTGACAGTGTCATAACGTGTTAAGTGTCTGTACATAGAGTTTCAACGCCTCATAAACCGGATCCTGGTGTCGGCTAGCGCGTCGTCTGCTGCGGTAGATTGTTCGTCTCTGAAATAATGTGTCTCTATATTAGGTCTCTAACTTGCCTTTATAAAGTGTCTCTGTAATAATGTGTCTTTATATTGTGTCTCTAACTTGCCTTTATAAAGTGTCTCTCTAATAATGTGCCTCTATATTGTGTCTGTAACTTGCCTCTATACTGTTTTTCTATATTAATGTGTCCCTGTATTGTGTCTCTAATTTGTCGCTGAAAAGCTAACGTAAAAAATGACCCACATCCAACTATTATAAAGAGATGAAAATTTGCACATAGACTTCTGTCATCCTGGGTTAGAATTACATGGCTTTGGTCAGCTTAACCTCCTTGAGTCAGAATTACATGGCTTTGGTCAGCTGGAACTCCTTGGGTCAGAATTACATGGCGTTGGTCTGCTACATGTCTAGACGCCTAACGAGCCTCCAGGAAGCTCAAATAAAATGTAGTCAAACCCAAATCACTGTGTCAAACCAAATCACTGTGTCAAACCCAAATCACTGTGTCAAACCAAATCACTGTGTCAAACCAAATCACTGTGTCAAACCAAATCACTGTGTCAAACCCAAATCACTGTGTCAAACCAAATCACTGTGTCAAACCCAAATCACGGTGTTAAACCCTAATCACTGTGTCAAACCAAATCACTGTGTTAAATCAAATCACTGTGTCAAACCAAATCACTGTGTCAACACCATATCTCTGGGTCAAACCAACTACCGGTCAAACCCAAACCACTTGTCAACTCAAGTCAAAGAGAAGTGGTGGAAATATATCAGTGAACATCATGGTGTGAATTTTAACATGTCATAAATTAAGCAGAAGAATACTAAAAACAGGCGATGCGCCGTATGGAGTAGAAGAGCTCAGAAACAAAGTTTTTCCTACAAAACAAATGAACAGAAATCCTTTATCTAAGGCACGAGCACGAGAAAGCAGATCAAGATAGATCAAGAAAACTCATCAAAGTTTTAAGAATCTTTTTCCGAGGACGATTCGAGGAGATAAAATCTCGGGACCGAATGGACGAGCACATAAAATTGATCGGGTCACACGTAGGCAAGCAGACGAGAGACTTGTTAGATCATGAGGGGTACGGGTGGGGGTGAGGGAGCGAGGCAGTTAAAATGTGGGGGGAGGGGAGGGTGGGGTGAATGAGGACACTGGTAAATAACGTTCTGGAATTGAGACAGACTCAGAGTGAGACAAGCCACAGAGAAAATGTCTGTCTGAAGGAATGGTGTCTGTAACAGGTCTGTCACCCCGTTGTTGGCCTAAATCCGTATCTCGAGACTAAGTTAATATTAGAATGGTCTGATGAATCCTTCTCATATACACTTAAAATGGTCTGATGAAACCTTCTTATATACACTTAGAATGGTCTGATGAAACCTTCTTAAATACACTTAGAATGGTCTAATGAAACCTTCTTATATACACTTAGAATGGTCTGATGAAACCTTCTTATATACACTTAGAATGGTCTAATGAAACCTTCTTATATACATTTAGAATGGTCTGATGAAACCTTCTTATATGCACTTATAATGCTCTGATGAAACCTTCTCATATACACTTAGAATGCTCTGATGAAACCTGTTTATATACACTTAGAATGCTCTGATGAAACCTTCTTATATACACTTAGAATGGTCTGATGAAACCTTCTCATATACACTTAGAATGCTCTGATGAAACCTGTTTATATACACTTAGAATGCTCCGATGAAACCTTCTAATATACACTTAGAATGCTCCGATGAAACCTTCTAATATACACTGAGCATTACGTGATCAGCGAGGACAGCCATTTTGAAATGACCAGCAGACTACACGCATGCACCCTTCACCAACAGGTTTTGTCTTTGTTTTTTCGCTACTGCTACTGCACACTCTCCAGACATTATACAAGAAAGACCCTCCCATCCTGTAGTAGAATTTGGGAAAAGGTAGGCCAGGGTGGAGGGTGGGGTAGGATATATTTTTCCGAGGAGGTGGGGGGGGGGACATGTCTATCACTAGCTACGCCTTTGGAATCTAACCACACAGTCGCCCCTCCATGGATCGTTTTAATGGACTGGTTCTCAACCTGTGGGTCTTCTGTGGGGTCGCGAACTCTACAGTAAAATTTAAAAAAAAAATTAAATAAAAGAATCCTCGCCATAATGGCGTTGTAACGTTTAATTAGAAGTGTAAACTAGGTGCGCACTTCTGTCACAGGTTGGTTAAAAGTATTCCATTATTTCTTGAGGCAATTCAATCAAAATGGAACCCAGAATCCCCGAGAAGGTGAGTACTAAATAGTCCAGACAACCCCCCCCCTCACGAATTGATACAAAATGTGCAGTATTCATACCCAAACGTGATAACACCTGCATACGAGCTTTGATTTCATTTGACTACAAAATTACATCACAGCGAGTTAGTGTGTTGTTGTTGTTTTTTTTAAAGTCCTCTCATTTTGAAAAAAAAAAAGGCCAAAGAATTAATACACATGTAATGTTGAAAATAACATGAGGTCGGGCTTAACAAAAAGTTAACCACGGTTAGATCAGAATTACATGGCTTTAGTCGTTAACCACGATTGCCTAGATTGGATAATAACAAGCAATTTTAACCGCCGCATTAAATTAATTTTTGGAAGTAATTTAAAATAAAATTATGTTTGAAAAAACACACGCTATTTTTCGATGTTTTGTATTAAAATATCCTATTAAAACTTCATTTCTTCAATTGTATGGGGATTGAGGGTCACTAAGCTTTTTAAAGAAGTGGTCACTGCCCGAAAAAGTTTGGGACCCTGTGTTTTAAATAAAAAATCATCACATGCTGACATTTGGATGCTGACCACATTGACGGACACATTTAAAAAACAAACAAAGAACCAGGACCCCATCTCCACACTCGTCAAAGAAGAGATCCATCTAGGTGACGGTGTCATGGATTGTACTAAAAGGGAGAGTACAGGAGATAATTGTCCTCTCGAGGCGAACGCGAGGCTCATATGAGTTCCTATAACCATCAAAATTATTTATTGTGGTGTTTTTTGCCCGGCTGATCTTCTCTTCCTGCCGACCTTTTCTTGGAATACGCCTCTTAGAAGAATGATTAATGTCTTATCGTCTCTAATTCATTTTATGACATTCAAAGAGAGAAAATGAGAGAATAAAATAAAATAAAAATAGATTTATGGAGGGCATTTCTCTCATTTCTAATTTCTCAGTGTCATTTTTAATGATTTTTTTAAAAATATAGGCTAAGATATTTTTATGGGGTTTTAATTCTGTACAAACTCATTTCTCTTCCCCATGGCAAGTCTCACACGCTGTACCTTCACGGTAATCCCAGTATTTCTCTTTCTCTCTAGCTTCAATATTAACAAACTCTTATCCTCTCTTTCTGCATTTCATATCTCTTTACGTATCAGTCCGTCTGTCTCTCATTCTCACTGTCTAGGCAAGACAGTCTTTATGTCTTTGGGTCCATCTCTATCAGTCTCAAAGTTTGTCTCAGTGTCTCGGGATGACAGTCTTTGGGTCTATCTCTATCTGTCTCAATGTTTGTCTCAATGTCTCGGGATGACAGTCTTTGGGTCTATCTCTATCTGTCTCAATCTTTGTCTCAATGTCTCGGGATGACAGTCTTTGGGTCTATCTCTATCTGTCTCAATGTTTGTCTCAATGTCTCGGGATGACAGTCTTTGGGTCTATCTCTATCTGTCTCAATGTTTGTCCCAATGTCTCGGGATGACAGTCTTTATGTCTTTGGGTCTATCTCTATCTGTCTCAATGTTTGTCCCAATGTCTGCAAACTCCGTCAGCTTGAAATCGTTAATCTTTTTTATTTTAATATTTAAAAATTATTTTTTTTAAAAATCCTTTCATAATCTTTTCATCTGTGTTTAAATAAAATTGTTCCATCTCTCATTCAATTAACTTTTTCCCATTAATGAAATTGCAGACGACATTTACAGGTTTAATTCGATGAAAGGTTCTTTTAGAAAAAAAAAATAAAAACCATTTCTCTTTAACTTGATAATTACAGCTAGACAATCCAGTGGCGTAGCTAAGAATTTTGTAGTGGTTTGGGGGCCCGGGGGCTAACCTCTTTAGGTTCCCCACTTACATGGCGGGAGCGCAATATTTTATGTAAAAAAAATTTCGGACACTAATTTGTGGGGGCCCGGGGGACTTTCGAATTTGTCCCCCCCCTCCCATAGCTACGCCACTGAGACAACCCCGATCTTAGAGACACGTAATCCTCTAACAGTTGATGTTTGGCAGACGACGCACTAGAGTGTTGAAGGCTGATATTCTTTTTTTAAAAAGAAAAATGACCGCGATTCTGGATTTGTGACGTAAGAGTGATCTCCCCTGAGTGGGTTCAGCTTATGGAATAAAAGGTATAAGCCGTAAACATCCGGGCATATACACGACGACGTCATCTAAAGGAGTTGTCAAACGATGCACTTGGGTAGGCTGAGAGGAGTTAAATCTTTGATAGGTAAAATGGCGGGAAAATTGAAGATGAGACCTGATGGTAAATACATAAACACGGCATGGCGACTTGTTATCATTGCGGTGATTGGTGTTTCCTGATTATTTATGTGTACAGCATTTTAATCAGTGCCCAGCCGTTCGACCAGTGCCCAGCCGTTCGACCGGTGCCCAGCCGTTCGACCAGTGCCCAGCCGCTCGACAAGTGCCCAGCCGATCGACCAGTGACATCCATTTGACCAGTGCCCAGCCGTTCGACAAGTGACCAGCCGTTCGACCAGTGACCAGCTGTTCGACCAGTGCCCAGCCGTTCGACCAGTGACCAGCCGTTCGACCAGTGACCAGCCGCTCGACCAGTGCCCAGCCGTTCGACCAGTGACCAGCTGTTTAACCATCGTCTATCCATTTAACCAAGTGACTCGCCGCTTAAACCAGTTGCTATCCATTTAAACAGCACAGTGTCTATCGCAGAGTGTCTACAGCCTAACCACTATACTAACCAGGGTCAAACCGTTTAGCCAGTGTTTAGCCACTTAACTAGTAGTGTCCCACTTTTGAACCTGTACACAAATCGTTAATGCGAATGATTGCGGAACAAATGTAGGCCTATCAAGAAACACAGAGCAACCGTGATCAAAATCTACACATTTTGAGGACCCCTGGAAAATATGAGCTGTTTCGATCTTCAAGACCAGATTTCACCGACAATTATTTCGTGTAAACCTTGACCTAATTTTTAAAAAAAGCCAAATGATTCTAAATTAAGACCCTGCCCTAAAGTTGATGCTCGCTATGGGAACTCAAGGAAAAAGAAAGAATTGAAGGCGAAAAAGAAATAATTAAATTGCAGGAGTTGCATTGTGATTGTCTCCCTTGTAATTTGATTTGATGCGTTCATATTCACAGTATGCCTTGATAATGATATCCCGTGTCATAGACTTTGTGGCGCGGCGCAGGCTCCCCACGGATGACACACGAGAAACGCGATGCTAGAAGTGTTTACCTTCAGATAACTGTAACAAAATAGCACTACAAAGTGTCAAAACATGATGTGGGCCCAAAGTGTCAGTACATGATGTCGGCCCAAAGTGTCAATACATGATGTCGGGCCCAAAGTGTCAATACATGATGTCGGGCCCAAAGTGTCAATACATGATGTCGGGCCCAAAGTGTCAATACATGATGTCGCCACAAAGTGTCAATACATCATGTCGGCCCAAAGTGTCAATACATGATGTCGGCACAAAGTGTCAATACATGATGTCGGCACAAAGTGTCAATACATGATATCACCAAACCAAGTCATTTGCTGGGATCTCCCCTCTGATAAGTAAACTTGGCGGTTTTCAAGTATTGGTTATTATTAGGGCTGTTATCGATTAAATTAAATTTAATCGTTAACTTTTGAGAAATTACCGATTAATTAATCGATAATATTGTTAAGCTAAAAATAAAGATGTATGACGTCATTAAACTGAAAATTTCAAGAGAAGTAATAAAAAGAGGCAATGAAATTTTTTTATTGAGTTATTTTTAAAACATATTTAGAAATAATAATGGGTTAAATAACGCGTTAAAGTTTAGGCACTTGGATAATAATTTCAAATTAATTTTAAAATATACAAGTAATACAGCTACATAGAAATTGTTTGATGATTAACAAAAACATAAAGATCATCTTTTATCCCAAGTGTTCAAAAGTTATGATTTTTTTCTAAGACCTCATAATCATCTTTTTTCACTACGCTGTTTTCCTTTGCACTTTGTGCCCTTTCATGACATTTCTAAAAATGCCCATAACTTAATTATTTTATTTAATTTAATTTTAAAATATAATATTGTTAGGAGGTATATTTAAATATAAGTAGTTCAATATAATGTCAATATTAAAGTTTACACTTTTAGAGTCTGTTTTTTTTAATGTAGCAGTTTGTACTTAATAATTAATTATTTATTAATAAATCGGAAAAAATAATTAAAAACAATGATTTCATTTTAATCACTATTTTATCGATTAAAATAATTTTAATCGATAAAGACATTTACCGATTAATCGAGAAATTAATCGGTAATTTCCACAACCCTAGTCATTGTACATGAAAAGATAGATCACCGACACCTTACTGCACCCCAATAGCAATGCACCTGGCAGGTAAAATGTCCCATGGCAGCCACGCCAACTTTTATTAGTACACTGTCACAGACACGCCCACTTTATCATACCAAATGTACAGACACGCCTAATGTTATAATAACACTTTCCAGACATGGTCAGTACTGACATAGCACTGTCCAGACACGCCCACTGTTAAAATAACACTGTCCAGACACGCCCACTGTTAAAATAACACTGTCCAGACACGCCCACTGTTAAAATAACACTGTCCAGATACGCCCACTGTTAAAATAACACTGTCCAGACACGCCCACTGTTAAAATAGCACTGTCCAGACACGCCCACTGTTAAAATAACACTGTCCAGACACGCCCACTGTTATAACTAATGTTTTTTTTTAAACATACATTTGGGGATTAGTCGGCCATATTTGGGGATCAGAAACCTCTCTGGACTAGCAGACGTGGCAAAAACTTTGGGCTTCGTTACAAACACAGAGCGGAATTTCAGGCACTGGTTCTGTCAAATGTTGACAATACATAAAATCTGGTGTAAACCAGTTTTTTAAACTTGTACTACTAAGTTACACGCTATTCACCATCACTTTTGTTTAAAGTTGTATTAATTCTTATAGATTTACTTTCTAAAGTTACGTCACAGGAGAGGAAAAGCTGGCTGGTTGTCTCTAGTTTCTTAATAATTTTACAGCGCGCCACTCTACCAGAAGAGTGTCACCATTTTACACCGCACCATTCTCACAGACGATTGTCACCATTTTACACCGCACCATTTTAACAGACGATTGTCACCATTTTACACCGCACCATTCTCACAGACGATTGTCACCATTTTACACCGCACCATTCTCACAGACGATTGTCACCATTTTACACAGCACCATCCTAACAGATGATTGTCCCCAATTTTACACGGTACCGTAATGGCAGGCGATAGACACCATTTTGTGCCGTAGCGTTAGAAGACAACTTTGTCAGACCGGAAGTGTGTCTGAGCAGACGTCAAGGGACTGGGTCAGACTTGGGCTACTCGAGGTCATCACTATATAGGATACCCTCGTCAACACCTCGTTCCTGGGGGGGGGGGCGAGTCCCGTGTCACTGGTGGTCTTATGGCTGTTCAATATTGGCTCTCTTTGATGGGTTGTGCCATACGTCTACTGAGCCCTAGTGTGTAATATTATGTAAACGGTTTTTTTTTTTCGTTTTTCCCCCTCTATTGTTTGTGTTTGCACCGGGCCGTTTAGTTGAAAACTTTTACAAATCTCAGAGTCAAATGAAAAGTCTGTGGCGTAAAGTAACATAGATCTACAAATATTTCTTTTTGTGTCGGTCTGTTGTATGTGATCATGTCTGATCGTTGTGTTATTTACGTCCATATCATTGAAATTGCCAAATTAAAACGTCCGACGTCTACATGCAGTGATGAGGGGAGCCGGTGGTCTGCGACTGGCCCTGGAAAAACGTTTATGTTTCTTTACAGCTTGGCAGAATTTGCGATGCAAGACGCGAAGCTATAAAAATATTTTATTTTTCTGACAATTCTCTCATCGTTACTATAAGATATCAGTATTGAAATTGGTCGAAATCCTTGAAATGTAAGTAAGTGGAGCTATTTTATTGTCTTGACCTGGTTAACTAGAAATATTAAGTTTCTTTGTGGGTTATAATCGCAAGTTTCTTGTGTGTTTTAAAATCAATTTTTCAATTAAAATAATATTAATTTTAACATCAAGTATCGTGTCTGTTATGGTATCAAGTTTCTTGTGTTTTTAATATCAAGTTTCTTGTGTTTTTAATACCAAGTTTCTTGTGTTTTTAATATCAAGTTTCTTGTGTTTTTAATATCAAGTTTCTTGTGTGTTAAAATATCAAGTTTCTTGAGTGTTTTAACATCAAGTTTCTTGTATGTTAAAATATCAAGTTTCTTGAGTGTTTTAACAGTTTCGTTCTTGTGTGTTAAAATATCAAGTTTCTTGAATGTTTTAACATCAAGTTTCTTGTGTGTTAAAATATCAAGTTTCTTGAATGTTTTAACATCAAGTTTCTTGTGTGTTATAATATCAAGCGTATAATTCTAATTATGCTATTTTAATCAACAAATCTCATGACCCACGTTTGGTCTCTTTGATATTATCGCCTACTGTTCTTTTAAGCGGCTTAATTTTTCAAAAAGTGAATTGAAACAAACACACACCCACACACGCGCACGCACACAAAAGGAGCAACATTTATTTACCAACAATGTATTTGTTTTCTATTCTTCTTATAGCGTGTCTGTGAGTGTTTATAAGTGTGTTCTATTTTTGTTTTTTGTTAGTTTTTTTTTCCCCAGTGATTTTGAAAAATTGTACGTACTGAAATGTTAAAATCAAAGAGCTAGGGTTGTTTTGAAGTTATGCTCGGTTGAAGAATGAAATATTATGGCTTTCTTTCCGTTGTGAAACAGTTTCTCTGATCTAAAGAGAGAAATCCTCTGGCTTTCTTTCCGTTGTGAAACAGTTTCTCTGATCTAAAGAGAGAAATCCTCTGGCCTTCTTTCCGTTGTGAAACAGTTTCTCTGATCTAAAGAGAGAAATCCTCTGGCTTTCTTTCCGTTGTGAAACAGTTTCTCTGATCTAAAGAGAGAAATCATCTGGCTTTCTTTCCGTTGTGATACAGTTTCTCTGATCTAAAGAGAGAAATCCTCTGGCCTTCTTTCCCTCATGAAGTTGTATTTCGTATGTTAGATGAAATATTTCATAATTCTTGACGTTGTCGGTATTGTTCCAGAGATGTGATCAAATGAAACAATTGTAACTTTATTTAGCCTGCCTTAACGCGCAGTTTTCGTGTGCTAATAGACCTATTTGTTGCTGGTCAGTTGGATTTTGACCCACACAGTCCAACAAGGCTGTTTGTCTGACAGACAATAATAAACCTAATCTAAATCTAAAACTCTAAGTTAATCAGAACTCTAATCAAAACTGTAAGTTAATCAGAACTCTAATCAAAACTCTAAGTTAATCAGAACTCTAAGTTAATCAGAACTCTAAGTTAATCAAAACTCTAAGTTAATCAGAACTCTAAGTTAATCAGAACTCTAAATTGAGGATAAAGAAACTTGTTTTCTTACAATCAATAAATTGTATCTTTGTCAAAGTGTAATTTTAACGGGAGTGGGGGGGGGGGGCTTTTGTGTAGGTGGATGCCATATTGGTTTCAGTTTGAGTTCCGGTGGGTATTTAGTGATGATACGCTGATCGATCTCACGTGACCTATCGGTACGCCGTCGCGAGAACACCTTCCACCGGTTTATTTTTATCAGAGAGGATGTGGCGTATCTTCTTTTTCTTTTCTAACTTCTCATATTTAAGATCTATGTTACATCTCGTCTGCCAGACTTTCATTGTTCCCGCGTATATTCATGAGCTAATTACTTATTTATAGCATTTATGTAACATATCCATCATTGCGTCACAGAAGGACTTGTAATGATTCATTGCAAAAAGTTTTTTTTTTTTAAATAGATTTTTTAGATAATTTAATATTCCTCTCAATACGATTTGATGACATGCAATGATTGAAATGGAAATAGAGAATATCAAATAGTCACCGGATCAGAAAATTTATATAATTAAAGAACCAGTAAAAACTAAGTTTTTAACAATATATCCCTTGTATATGAGACAAAACTTAAAGTGTTGAGTATGTCCTATACAATACACACTGTGCGACGACTACCACAAATATTTACAGATGGGGAAAATATTATAAAAGTATGTTTTATTAATACAATACGCACCGCGCGACAGACTAACGTAAACATTTACCTGCTGCATAAGGATATATAGATAGGGATATTCTAAAATTTTAATTACATTTGATCGATATGAAATTTTGATAGAATGCATTGTTTGAGGACAAAAGTATATGTGCAAAATTTCAGCTCGATAGGATCACGGGAAGTGAGGGATTATTTTTACTTTGTTTTTCCGCGAGACCACTACAGCCGAGAGAACGACAAGACGGTGAAGTTAATATAAGAGTTTTTAAGAAAAAAAGATTTCTCAGAGAATCTACACTCAACCTCCTCATCACCCCTCCACCCTCACTCTCACTTTTACTTATCATAGCCAATCTCCTTTTCTGGGACTTTCACACACTCAATTCCCCCTCACCCGACTCTCTCCTAAACTGCAGTCTCTCTAAAATATTCGCTTCTATCTAACTCACTCGTCACACAATCACTCACTCGTCTCACAATCACTCCCTCGTCTCACAATCACTCACTCGTTTGACAGTACTTTACTTTACCCTTCTAAAAACGGATGTTTATCGTTTTATTATTACTCAAATAACTCGCAAATTTAACTTTTCCTTTTTAAAATAAAAATTCATGTTTGTTTTGACTTTTAACAAAGTATAACCAAACTAATGTTTTTGTTCTTGTTTCATTAAATTCCTCACCATAAGTGCAATATAAAAAAAAAACAGGTGTTTAAATGCATTTTCTTGTGTTTAAACGCGCTTTCACAGCTAGGCTAATTCTTTAATGTAAAAGTTTATAAATTTACTTTTTTTTTTTTTTTTAAACTTAAGAAGTCGTAGACTGAACAAAAAAACTACCGTTACAACTTACGTGTATGCAAGTAATCCACTGTGGTCAAGTTTGACGCGGGTATAATCCTTTCTTCCAAACACAGTCATTGCCCGTCCAGTTTGAAACACAGGGAGCAAACAGCACGCCACAGACGCGCCGAGTGAGTATCCTAACAGGTACACTGAAGTGCCGTCTGATTTCTTGTAGCAGGGTCGCCCCCCTTTTCTCCCCCTCGCTTCGCCGTCGCCAACCTGTGTTCACCAACGCGAGTCGGAAACAAGTGCCGCGAAAAACCGAGGCGATCGCGACGTCGCGAGTTCTAGAAGGGAAGGGAAGGGGGGGACTGTACTCTTGCCGTCTGCCAGAGGTGGACGAGGATGGGAGACGAGAAGCGAGAGACGCTGCAGGACTGAGTCCGCTGGTCAGTTTGATGCGAGCGTGTTGACTGGTTTTGTGATAGTGGTGGGGGAGGGGGTGACCACCGGCTTCTGGNTTTCAGAAAAGAGGAATAAATTGGGGGGTGGGGAAGGGATCAAGTTCCAGATTTCAGGATACTATCCTGAATTTGTGGCTAACAGATTCTTTATATACAGTTATCTAACTGTTAGATTTTAAAAAATGTATTTAACTCTAAAAAATTTTGTTACTTACTATGTTGACAACAAGAAAAGACGGTTTCTACCAGTTTAAGAGTTGATTTATTGATTGATTTCTTTCTTCTTAAAATAGAAATCATTAGCCAGAATTAGTTCTTAGTTTCATTCCTATATAACTCAAAAAATATGTTTACAACATATTTATAGTTTTTTTGTTTTGTTTTTGTTTTGTTTGTTTGTTTGTTTGTTTGTTTTTGTTTTTGTTGTTGTTGTTGTTTTACTTGCTTCTGCACCAAATGTTAAAAACAAAATAATAATTTAGTTTCTGTGACCACTGCTTCACCGATGGTTCTTTATTTTTTCTTAAATGGTAGAAAGTAAATGTTTTAAAATAAATAAATTTTAACAATTAAAAATGATAATATCGGTCTCTTCTTCAGTTGCAGAAGATTCCTGCGTCCTACGTTCTGATTAATAAATAACCCAATAAAGATATTCAGCCCTGGCGATAAACCCTTCGCATGATTTTATATGGACTACATACATACCTGCGTATACAATACGTTTTCTACAATATTTAAATAATAGGGTTATAAGAGAATGTTGGACATAAATCGCTACATGTGGCCAGTTATCCACATGACCTGAGCAGCTAACCAGAGTAGTCTCTGGGGGGGGGGTAGCGGACCCCACCCCGTGACAACGAAGGCTGTCAATATTGTTGAAAAAAGCTGCCCGGGTACCTGTCCAAAAAAGTTTTAATTTTATAAATTATTCGCGAGCCGAAATTTGAACATAGAAGAGCCACAGTTGAAACCCTGGTGGCAAAGATATTGCAGTGACATTTTCACGGGTACCCGAGCGCCATTTTGTTACCCGGGTAATTGCTCGGCAACGGGTACCCGGGTCCTGGATACCCGTTTACAGGCCTTGTGACAACGTCACAAAGTGTGACACCAAAGAGTTACTGAAGCCGGAAAAAATTTGTCAAAAAATGTTTTTAAAATTTAGTTTAAAAAGTAAACAATTTGTCTGGGTCCATTTTAAACGGGTCCGTTTTGTCTGGAGCCGTTTTGAATGGTCAGCAGAGAAGTATGTATGTTTCCGTGATTTTGGCACTGGCTTACTCAGAGGAGGTGTATAGGGTAAGTCGTGAGTGGGTAACACCATGAGCTACCGACCACATTGGGGTGACATCAAAGCTGGTGACGCCTCTGCAGCTCAAAACGGCATTGTGTTTCAATCCATATCACACACTGAAGGGGTAGAACACAGGGCTCTGAGGAGACAGAACACTAGGGCTCTGAGGAGACAGAACACTAGGGCTCTGAGGAGACAGAACACTAGGGCTCTGAGGAGACAGAACACTAAGGCTCTGAGGAGACAGAACACTAGGGCTCTGAGGAGACAGAACACTAGGGCTCTGAGGAGACAGAACACTAGGGCTCTGAGGAGACAGAACACTAGGGCTCTGAGGAGGCAGAACACTAAGGCTATGACGAGACAGAACACTAGGGCTCTGAGGAGACAGAACACTAGGGCTCTGAGGGGGCAGAACACTAGGGCTCTGAGGAGACAGAACACTAGGGCTCTGAGGAGACAGAACACTAGGGCTCTGAGGGGGCAGAACACTAAGGCTATGACGAGACAGAACACTAGGGCTCTGAGGAGACAGAACACTAGGGCTCTGAGGGGGCAGAACACTAAAGCTAAGATTATGCCTGGCCAAACGATAGAAATAATATATTTTCTATGAACTGATTGAGAACCTACTATTAAACTTAAATAAATGAGTTAGCGATTGTTTGAACAGTCGAACGAAATTAGAGAAACTTTGAAATTTTTCATATCCCAATTTTACCCACTCAACTCGCCCTAAATTGTTATTTTAAAAAATATTCATAATAATAATAAGAAAGGATATATTTTTTTTAAAAGCTGGCAATGCAAATATGCCCCCCCCCCCAAAATGTGATACAATTGAGAACCCTTACAAAGGGGCGCAAACGAATTGTATCCCCACTCCATTAATTGGGAAGTGAGAAACACTGAAGATGCAAGTTAAATATTCAATACACGGGAGCTAACTCGTTGGTTTTGTTTTTTCAAGTTCCTACAACAATGGCGAAGGCTGTGACGTGAACTTCCGTTTATTTGTACAACAGGAAGTTAGAAATCGTTTCTGTTGTAATTGGAGATCTTTGTTCAGCAAATGTCCAGATTCATTAGAAATGTTATCAAGTGAATATGTAGATTTTGAAAATAGAAAAGTTTGGGGACTGACCCGTGACAAGTTTATTGTAATATTATTACTTTAATAATGTATTAGTTTTATAGGGATAAATTAGATTACAAGTTTCGTAAGATACTTTATTATGATGGGCTGCAAGATGGGTGCTAGATCGGTGTATAGATGTTAAATGTTTAAAAAGGGAATTAATAAGACTGGCGTTACGATATGAAATATAGGGGAATAAGATAGGCACGGTAAGGGGGAGTAAGATGGTTTGTATAGGGGAATAAGATAGGCACGGTAAGGGGGAATAAGATGATTTGTATAGGGGAATAAGATAGGCACGGTAAGGGGAGTAAGATGGTTTGTATAGGGGAATAAGATAGGCACGGTAAGGGGGAGTAAGATTGTTTGTATAGGGGAATAAGATAGGCACGGTAAGGGGGAGTAAGATGGTTTGTATAGGGAATAAGATAGGCACGGTAAGGGAGTAGGGTAGGAAATCTGGAGGGGGTAAGATAGGTAATGTAGGGGGGTAAGATAGGCAATATAGAGGGAGTAAGATGGGCAATGTAGGGGAGTAAGATAGGCAATATAGAGGGAGTAAGATGGGCAATGTAGGGGGAGTAAGATCAGAAATGTTGAACACAATGTATTAAGTTAATGAAATCTATTCATTTAATATACCCAATCTCCAGCTAGAATACTTTTCTCTACTAAATTTTTGTTTGTTTGTTTGTTTTTGTTGTTGTTATTTTATTATTATTATTATTATTATTATTTTCTTTTAATATTCTATATCCTTAAAATTATTTAATCGCAATCTTAGAAGGCATATCCATTATCATAAAATGAATATTGTGTTTAAGTTCACAAAAACTCCTAAACATTCAACGGTAGATACAATGATAACTCTCTGGTGTAGCAGGTACAAATTTCACGAATTACTATTTTCTCATTTATCAGAATTCATTCAGGCTGCCTATAAATATTAATTAGGTTGTGTTGTGATTTACTGTAAAGATTTTTACGTTACTATTTGCTTATAAGCATACTTTAATGAAGATATCTGGTTATTGTCATTATGAATGTTGTGAACTTTTGTTATTTTAGCACCCACCGATAGCCTTTGTCATTTATTGCATGTCTTTATTATTTTTTTTTTTATTATTCTAGTCAGATTTAGTTGTTTTTTTTTTAAAAAATTAAGTATACATGTATTTTGTTTTGTTTTAAAATGTGTTTGTGTGTACTTTAATGTTACACCAGTGAAATTGATATGTGATGCATGACCATAAGATCGTTACTGTAAAACAAAAAAAATGGAGGTGATGTTTAAAATTTAAAAATATAGTATTTAAATGGTCGCTGATTGCTGTCAGAAATAGCAATCACAAGGAAAATAACTTTCAATTTTAAAAATTCCACTGTGCCGAAACTGACACATTTTTGGAAAATGTTCATGGGCGTTGTTATACCGAGGTTATACAATAACTTGGCATCGGGGTTGTTGCCAAGGGCGCCGAGGGCTGATATATCAATTTATTCAATTTTGGTATTTTACTATCTTTTGGATTTTTTTTACCATCCTTTTGTCAAGGGCGCAGAAAGTTAATTAGCCAAGTCCAAGAGCGCCAAAAATAAATTAGCCAAGCTCAAGGGCGCAGAAAACCCTGTTACGCCTCTATTCTTATAAGAACGCGAAACAATATATCAATGGATGAAGCATCTGTGGTGTAAAAAAATAAAAAAATGTTAAAAAAATAGAAGTTACATTTTTCTGATCATTGTGATCGATCCAAGTGTTTACTTTAACCTTTCACCCTGACATTATAATGGCCCTGCAGGTGATCCTAAAACCGTCAAATTCTCATGACTGTCCGTGTTACCTAGCAGGTCTTCAAAAGACTATATACACTTGTTGCTTTCATGAGATATAGGCAACCTAACCTTAATACACACTTCGAGGCATAGGCTGCAACAGTAACTGTTGTTCTAATACTTGACATTATTTGATGGAATAGATAGCTACACTTCTCTTTTCTGGACAAATTTTAATCAAAAGACAGCTACACTTCTCTTTTCTGGACAAATTTTAATCAAAAGACAGCTACACTTCTCTTTTCTT
>MUZC01004436.1:409149-435205 GCA_002072015.1 Radix auricularia | reverse complement strand
GATATAAGATTGGATATAAGATGTGATATAAGCGGGGACTGAGTTAATAACACAAATAGGATACACGCCAGCCTAAGAGGTTCACTATGTTCTATTTTCTAGGGGAGGGGGGAAAGGGGGGTGGCGGGGAAAGGATTTTTTTCGGGGGGGGGATGGTATGTATGGGAGAAACAATAATGTTACATTTGTTCTCGTGAACCGCTTACCGACAGTTAGCTTTCCGAAAGTTTTGGTGTAACGAGGGCTCAAGAAGAACTTGAGCCAAATCAGTCTTGTACACGGAGTCGTGAACTTCTGACGCTCCTGAATTTTTGTTTGTGTGTCTAGATAGATATCTATGTATCTTTATCCGTATTCATTCTTCCATCAATCTGTCCATCCACTTATTCGTCCATCTATTAATCTATGCAACTTCCCAAACAGATTTTGCAGCCTTCATTAAAAAAAAAAAATTCTTTTTTGAATAATTAACAGCCATACATAACAGATTGTGTCGGCAAAAATGATATTGCATCTTTAAGATCATTTCTTTTTACATTGACAACAATTTATGGCGCAATCCGC
Organism: Radix auricularia; assembly: GCA_002072015.1. NCBI lineage: Eukaryota > Metazoa > Mollusca > Gastropoda > Lymnaeidae > Radix > Radix auricularia. Next base: position 434,641 of record MUZC01004436.1, on the reverse strand, counting down.
ATGCACTTAAATAGGATGGATCTTTCCAGGGTGAGGAATAGAACCAAGGGTAAGACAAGTTGCGATATGGGATGGGATATAAGATTGGATATAAGATGGGATATGAGATGTGATATAAGATGTGATATAAGATTGGATATAAGATGTGATATAAGATGTGATATGAGATGTGATATAAGATGGGATATAAGATTGGATATAAGATGTGATATAAGATGTGATATGAGATGTGATATAAGATGGGATATAAGATTGGATAGAAGATGTGATATAAGATGTGATATAAGATGTGATATAAGATTGGATATAAGATGGGGTATAAGATGGGATATAAGTTGGGATATAAGATGGGATATAATATGGGATATAAGATGCTATGCGGTTTACACAATTAGATGATATGTGATATTTGTAGAGAGACGATATGTGATATCTGTAGAGTGATGATATGTGATATCTATAAGGAGATGATATGGGTTATACACAATTAGATAATATGTGGTGTACACAATTAGATGCCGTATGCCATACAAGAAAGTCTTGCAGCAGACGCCACCAATATGATTGATGCCCGACAGCCGACACAGCGAGTGACAGACTTCTGTAAGCAGAGCGTGATCTTTGGGGGGGGGGGGAGCTCACGAAAGTCAACAATAAATACAACGTGGTAATTTGAACTGGCAACCTCTTTAGCAGACGATGGAGGCGCTAACAAACATGCCACTAGCTTTGTTGAAATTTATGTTTTGTGGAAATGGATGAGGGTGTTAACTTGTACTACATATATATTAATTTTCACCTGCAGTTATTACACGAGGAGGGGGGAAAGATGGGAGGGGTTACTGTTATAGAGGAAAACAAACTTATGTAGACACTTGGAGAAGTAGTACAAGAAAGACGGCTGCAATAACTCGTGGGTACCTCACGCTGTCTTCATCATTAGCGAGGAGGGGCCGAGAGTGATTATCGGCCTTAATTTCTGAATTTTGTTAAGGCAACGCAGCGGCAATAAACGCTATTGACAAGAGCCATATATCCCTAAAAGGTATGCAAGGATTTAAGCCGGGATACACAGAATAAAATGCTTCGGATATTGCTTACATTAAACTTGGGATTTCAATCGGATACACTCTTAGGCCTTAAGGTTCGGGATACACATCGGGGTATGCATTTTAAAACACGGGAGAAATAGGGCTGGATTAATGGTAGAGCTCAAAGTGGATATACCACAAAGTGGATATAACACAAAGTGGATATACCACAACGTGGATATACGACAAAGTGGATATACCACGTAAATATAGCTGTTAATAGAAGGATAAACGGTAAACGTACGTGGTAAATAGGTCTGGATTAATGGTAGGATAACCAGTATGTGTATGAGGTGTAAATAGGTCTGGATTAATGGTAGGATAAACAATATGTGTATGAGGTGTAAATAGGTCTGGATTAATGGTAGGATAACCAGTATGTGTATGAGGTGTAAATAGGTCTGGATTAATGGTAGGATAAACAATATGTGCATGAGGTGTAAATAGGTCTGGATTAATGGTAGGATAAACAATATGTGTATGAGATAAATAGGGCTGGATAAATAGTAAGACATACAGTGGGTAAGCAGCATAGAATAGTTTTTTATTTTTTTAATATATTTTTTTTAAAAGTCCCATAACCTCTTTTTCTTCGAGGTCGTAGCGGGTTCTCATGTTTCCATTAGAACATTCTCGGGCTTGGTACACACTGGCGGCGCCCATCCCTCTCCAGCTCAGCGGAGGACATCTTCAGCGTTAGTCATTTCTCATCATTTTCATAGATGCTTTTCAGTGGGCTCGATCCCACGCCACTCAGCTTGTGAGGCGAGCAAACTATTCACTTCGCTACCCAGAATGAACCATTAATATACCTGGTTAAAGTGTAGGATTGGTGTTAAGTCAAAAAATTGAATATTTAAGGTGACTTACAAGAGGGTGCTACAAGCAACTTACTTCTATTACCTTTAGGATAAAATAAGAGCTAGACAGCTAGCTCACTAAGTCACTATATATAGTGAATACAGGGAAGTGGTTTGGGAATAACAAAAATAGAAAGAAAAGTGAGATAGTTAAAAGATCACTACATGTTTTCGTTAGAAGACAACACAAAGGAAGAATAAAAAATTATTTGAAAAAGAAAACATTAAAAAAAAATTATTACATAATTATTCTTTTTGTAAAGTGGGGTGATTTTCAAAAGGATTGAAGTCTTTTGTTTAAAGTTAAGGATGGACTTTATTTGAATAAAAACAACAACCTTGAGATCCCCCCCTCGTCCCACTGATATCCGGTTTTAACGTCTGAAATCTGATGTTTATTAAGCACGAATCTGGATGTTCATGGGTATAAACAAAAGCGTTGATTTTTCCAGTTCAGATATTTTTATTTGGTTATGTCTACGTGTCAGTTTTGCAAATCTGTCTTATAATAATATTACTCTAACTGGCTGATGTGTTGTTTTTTTTAAAAATTATTTATATCAGCAAACATCTTCAGTATTCATAACAATTTGAAAAATTCATGTTTTCTAAAATTATGTCAAGTGTTGTGGGCGAAGGGGTTTGTTGAAGGGGGGGTGGAAAGGAGGGGGGGGGGTAAAAAAGCTGTGTAAAATTGCTTCCTTCCTCTTTCTTTTTAAATGACGAGAATTGAGCTGCTATTGAAGAAATTGTTTTGACACGAAGTTTTACCTTCTGATGAACACGACCTCGGGCTCGTTTACTGATGTGTGATAACATTGCACGTGTTGAGAACGAGTTACGTAGACAAAACGCAGACTTTCGTTATCGTAGACTATCTGCATTTATGTAGACACATACATTCACACAGACACACACACATTATTATTAACCATGCATAACTTATCATTGTAAGGGTAATTTGATGTTCATACATTGTCAGAAAGTTACATATTTCCCCCCGATTTCGCCCCACAAGTTGAATGATCGAGAAAACTGCCCAGCGGTTCATTCAAAGAAGTAATCCGCTGGGGCATAGTCTGTGTGAGTGCCGTCTTAGAGTCACAAGATTTCGCCCCACAAGTTGAATGATCAAGAAAACTGCCCAGCGGTTCATTCAAAGAAGTAATCCTCTGGGGCATAGTCTGTGTGAGTGCCGTCTTAGAGTCACAAGATTTCGCCCCACAAGTTGAATGATCAAGAAAACTGCCCAGCGGTTCATTCAAAGAAGTAATCCGCTGGGGCATAGTCTGTGTGAGTGCCGTCTTAGAGTCACAAGATTTTAGTTATCGTCATTCATACAAAGACAAACTAATTGGTCGAGATAAAGCCGAGGTGTTCAAAGTCCGGTCCGCGGGCCAATTGCGTCCCGCGCTTAAATTTAAACTTGCTCGTGAACTCGTATCAAATAATGAAGTAACTCCTGGATGTTTTTTTTTTTTTTTTTGTAACGACGTAATTATAAAATATTATGAGTACAAAACACAACAGCTCCAAATGATTGCGAAAACCAATTTTATTGTTTATAAATTGTTAATGTGAGTATTCGTTACATACAATTTGACCAACTTATATGCTATTATATATGCGAAATTATTTGACGTCCGGCGGCGATAATCGATTTCAGAAAATTGTTTATATTTGGCTCACTCGGAAAAGGAAATGCACACAATCCCACATTTTGTATCCACCATTATCTGCTCTTGTTATATTTCAACACATTTTAGCACACAATAAACATCTTAATAGCGTAACTTCACAATAATATCTCAAATGCTTTTAATTTCAAATGATGGAATACGACATTTGATAGGAAGACCCCCTCACCCATCCCCCCACACCCAGAAAAAATGTAACTACGCCCCTGCTTAGGCAGTTTGGAGTTGATCTTGCCATCACAAGATCGACCAACCCAACCCTAACACCCCCCCCCCCCAATTTTGTAAATAGTGACTTCCAATGGTAATTCTAAGCTTGGGATGATTCCTCGTGACGGCCCGTGGTAAAAATTCAGATTATACTTTACATAGATGGTCAAGATCTTCCTTCGTTTAGGGCAGTGGTTCCGAAAGTGGTCCGTACGGACCCCCATGGGTCCGCGGAACCATTCAGGGGGTCCATGGAATATTAAAATTGATTTGGGGGTCCCTGAACAACGTCAGGGGACATTAAAATAAATAATTTTTGAAAACCGACACAAAATGTGAAAAGCTATTAGCTGATTTTTAAAAAAATGAGGTTTAGAGATATCCTTGATTTTCTGGCATACTTAAAACAAACTGTACAAAATGTATTTTCAGTACATTGTGTTATTCATCGACACCATATACATACTTTATTCTTAAAAAATCTTAGTGAAAGTTTGCATGGAGCACTAGATTTTGTCATTGGAGCAGTTAATAAAATCAAAAGGAATTGCCTCAGTGAGAGATTATTTGCTCATTATTGTTTGGAAAATAAAGAAGACTTTAATCGTTTACTTAATCACAAAGAAATACGTTGGTTATCAAAAAGTGCATAATTCATTCGATGTATGCTCTCTTTGATTCAGTGTCCGAATTCCTGGAAAATCAAAGACAATGATTAGCAATACAATTAATACCAAAAACGACATACCTTTAATGAATTTTTTATTTATTCATATTTAACGAGACTAATTTGAAACTAAAAGGGTTATATCTAAGATTGTTGCAAAACTTTCTCTGTGCAAACAACACTTAGGAACACTTTTTGTTTTTTATAGAAATTTCAAAATAGAGATAAAGATTTGCTGGCTTACTGCAACAACTTGACGGTTCTTCATGCAGACATCAGATCAAAACCAAAGATTTGAAGACATTATATTCCCGAATGACAGTTAAACCCTTTAGCAAATGAACAAACTCAGATCCCAAACAAAGATGAATCCACACTAACACAGGAGCAGCTTATTGAATGGAGGAACTTAAACCAATGTTTTAACTCGGATACCACAAATTCTAGTTACCAAGTCAGATCACTATTTTATATCCTGCATTATTTGTTATTGTACTGCACAATTTTAGGGTCCTGGGTTATTTTTTTTTTTATGCGCAGCTCACTGACAGGACGAAAATCACTGTTTACCTGGCCTACATGCTCAGCAACTCCTTTATGACGACGAGTGATGGACGACCTACGCCAAGCAAATGAAGCATCTTAACATCTTAAACTTATGAAGCTTGCGTAGGATCCTAAACATCAGTGGCAGGATAAAATTCCCAATGTGGAGGTACTCAGAAGGAGACATTTGCTGAGTAAGCACTAAATACTGAGCCTGAGGTGCCTGTGGTGGTTGGGTCCTGTCCGCAGGATGAGCTCGGAGCGTATTCCAAGAGTTCTGCTTTACGGTGAGCTGGCAACTGATATGAGGAAAAGACGTTGCCCCTGCCTGCACTTCAAAATCTCTCCAAGAAAGACATGTCACTCGCGAAGAAAGTTCATAAAACGTGGCAGACCATTGCCGAGGAGCGCGAACTCTAGCAGGCAAAAGACCGTAATTGCACTCAAGTTACGAAAGCATCCCTCGTATAGCTAGGGGTGAAGAGAGAAGGGCCAGGAGAAATGGAAAGGGCCAGAAGAGCAGGAGTAAACGTCATCGTCCATTGAAGACTGACGGATGCCATATATATACGGGTATTGCAAAGAAGTTTTTGACTGCTTTCCCGTCTTCTTATTTGGAAGTATAAATAATCAGTGGCCTTGTGAATCTCATAAAAAACAGCGGAAAACCACTAGAAATTGGTGCTGGTGGGAATCTCCAGTTGCTACTCACATACATTGAGTCGGTCATAAAAACAATCATAAAATCGCATCACGTGAATTAAAGTTATTAACTGTTGTCAATTTTATTTTAAACAAAGGACAATATCAATATATACCGCACACCTCCATCAAAATGTTGATTTTTAAATTGTAATTTTTGTACTTATGCATTAATGTAGTCTTTTCACTCGGGGGTCCGTGGGCAAGTTTTGACTACAAAAGGGGTCCGTGGTTCAAAAAAGTTTGGGAACCACTGGTTTAGGGAATGGGAGTAAAACTGTCTCTAAGCTGAGGAAATAGTTTTTGAAATATTGATATATGCTAAGAAGAGATGAAACAAGTTCAATGTTGAAGAAATAAGTTAAGAGTAGATGAAATAAGTTAAGAGTAGATGAAATAAGTTAAGAGTAGATGAAATAAGTTAAGAGTAGATGAAATAAGTTAAGAGAAGATGAAATAAGTTAAGAGTAGATGAAATAAGTTAAGAGAAGATGAAATAAGTTAAGAGTAGATGAAATAAATTAAGAGTAGATGAAATAAGTTAAGACTAGATGAAATAAGTTAAGAGTAGATGAAATAAGTTAAGAGTAGATGAAATAAGTTAAGAGTAGATGAAATAAGTTAAGAGTAGATGAAATAAGTTAAGAGTAGATCAAATAAGTTAAGAGTAGATGAAATAAGTTAAGAGAAGATGAAATAAGTTAAGAGAAGATGAAATAAGTTAAGAGAAGATGAAATAAGTTAAGAGAAGATGAAATAAGTTAAGAGAAGTTGAAATAAGTTAAGAGTAGATGAAATAAGTTAAGAGTAGATGAAATCAGTTAAGAGTAGATGAAATCAGTTAAGAGTAGATGAAATAAGTTAAGAGTAGATGAAATAAGTTCACAATACGAGAGAACTTGACACGACACATGACACGAAAATGACACGGCACATCTTATATGTTACAGACGCGGCACAGGACACGCCACATGACTCGGCACATGACACGCCACATGACATGACATATAACACGACACATAACATGACGCGACACATGACACGGCACATGACATGACACATGAAACGACACATGACATGACACATGACACGGCACATGACATGGCACATGACATGACACATGACATGACACATGAAACGACACATGACATGACATATAACACGACACATAACATGACACGACACATGACACGGCACATGACACGGCACATGACACGACACATGACACGACACATGACACGGCACATGACACGGCAAATGACACGACACATGACACGACACATGAATAACGTTTCTTTTTTTTTCTTTTTAAATATATTATTGTGTGAGAATCCCTTGTCGTTTGTTGCCATAAAGATATTATTAGATCCACACGCTATACATGTATAGAGAGTTTATCAACATACATATTTAATTCCCCCATTGTAAAAACCAAACCAAACAAAAACAACCCAGCAGTATCCGACCCATGTCGCCCCGAGCCTAGTTCTCCGACAAGCTCAACAAAAACGTTTACTTGGAAACTAAAGTTTATGTTAAGGTTTATTTACAAACTCATATACTGATGGGTTTTAAAAATGAAGAAAAAAATAATTTTGAAATTGTACGGGTTTCGGAGCGGATTGAATGTCTGGGTGGGGGGTGGGGGGAGTATTTGCATAACAAAATGTTTGGTATCTTAAACTAAGATCTGACGTCACAGTGAGCGAGTCTTGTGCGATGGTCGTGGTTTGATAAGCCAATCATTTACAGACACGCGAAATGTTTGATTACAGAACGAAGCGGGGTTGGCAAAATGGTGTGTGTGTGGGGGGGGGGGGTCGGAGGTATTTAACCCCGTCTCAGGGAGAAAAATATGCGATGGTGTGTCTGGTCGCATACAGAGCGAAATATGCCATGGTGTGTCTGGTCGCCTACAGAGAGAAATATGCGATGGTGTGTCTGGTCGCCTACAGAGCGAAATATGCCATGGTGTGTCTGGTCGCCTACAGAGAGAAATATGCGATGGTGTGCTTGGTCGCCTACAGACAGAAATATGCGATGGTGTGTCTGGTCGCCTACAGACAGAAATATGCGATGGTGTGTCTGGTCGCCTACAGACAGAAATATGCGATGGTGTGTCTGGTCGCCAACAGAGAGAAATATGCGATGGTGTGTCTGGTCGCCAACAGAGAGAAATATGCGATGGTGTGTCTGGTTGCCTACAGACAGAAATATACGATGGTGTATCTGGTTGCATACAGACAGAAATATGCGATGGTGTGTCTGGTCGCCTACAGACAGAAATATGCGATGGTATGTCTGGTCGCCAACAGAGAGAAATATGCGATGGTGTGTCTGGTCGCCTACAGACAGAAATATGCGATGGTGTGTCTGGTCGCCTACAGACAGAAATATACGATGGTGTGTTTGGTCGCCTACAGACAGAAATATACGATGGTGTGTCTGGTCGCCAACAGAGAGAAATATGCGATGGTGTGTTTGGTCGCCTACAGACAGAAATATACGATGGTGTGTCTGGTCGCCTGCAGACAGAAATATGCGATGGTGTGTTTGGTCGCCTGCAGACAGAAATATGCGATGGTGTGTCTGGTCGCCTGCAGACAATAGATTTAATGATAAGGACCATTTAAGAGGGCGTTCCTCGGGAAACTTTTATTTATTGAGATGTGAAGCTCAAGGCATTTTGGACGGAGATTTTATCATGAAAACCTAATTATTATTTACCCCACCCCCTTTAGGATAACTGTATGAGTAGAAAAAATAAAATACACGTTTTATCTTCATCCGTTACTCGTCCCCGCTATCCCAACCTCCAATACCAAAACTTCTCTAATCTGTCCCACTATCCCAACCTCCAATACCCCAACTTATCTAATTTGTCCCAATATCCCAACCTCCAATACCAAAACTTCTCTAATTTGACCCAATATCCCAACCTAATACCCCAACTTATCTAATTTGACCAAATATCACAACCTCCAATACCACAACTTTTCAAACTTGCCCCAATTTATCAACCTACTTTACCACAACTTTTCTAACTTGCCCCAATATCCCAACCTACTTTACCACAACTTTTCTAGCTTGCCCCAATTTATCAACCTACTTTACCACGACTTCCCTAATTTGCCCCCAAAATCCCAACCTACTTTACCACAACTTCCCTAATTTGCCCCAAAATCCCAACCTACTTTACCACAACTTCCCTAATTTGCCCCAAAATCCCAACCTACTTTACCACAACTTTTCTAACTTGCCCCAATTTATCAACCTACTTTACCACAACTTTTCTAGCTTGCCCCAATATCCCAACCTACTTTACCACAACTTTTCTAGCTTGCCCCAATATCCCAACCTACTTTACCACAACTTCCCTAATTTGCCCCAATATCCCAACCTACTTTACCACGACTTCCCTAATTTGCCCCATTATCCCAACCTACTTTACCACGACTTCCCTAATTTGCCCCCAATATCCCAACCTACTTTACCACAACTTCCCTAATTTGCCCCAATATCCCAACCTACTTTACCACGACTTCCCTAACTTGCCCCCAATATCCCAACCTACTTTACCACGACTTCCCTAATTTGCCCCCAATATCCCAACCTACTTTACCACAACTTCCCTAACTTGCCCCAATATCCCAACCTACTTTACCACGACTTCCCTAATTTGCCCCCAATATCCCAACCTACTTTACCACAACTTCCCTAATTTGCCCCCAATATCCCAACCTACTTTACCACGACTTCCTTAATTTGCCCCAAAATCCCAACCTACTTTACCACGACTTCTTCACTCTATCTCATCACACACCCTCACCATTGAAAAATTGTTTAAATTTTGAAACATTAATTTCACAAATATTTTTTGCATTTAAAGCGTTCGTCAACTTTTTCACCTATATAAAAATTTGTCAAATTTTAAAGTTATTTCTTGTGCTGTTATTATATTATTTCTTCTCAACAAACAACCGGGACTTGGTACCATGTAAAGTAAACAGTTTATAAATAATTTATTGTCATGTCATTATTATTGTTTCTTGTAAACTAAACCTGACACTGAATCGGTGAGTGAAAATACTGATATAATATTTGATTGTATTTTTGTCTACTAGTAGAAGGGATGTGAGTCACTAGGGCATTTATTAGACCGGGGCCGTTATGTTGGGGCTCATTTGTCTGGGCCGTTTTGTCCAGGGCCGTTATGTCGGGGACGTTTTGTCCAGGGCCGTTATGTCGGGGCCGTTTTGTCCAGGGCCGTTTTGTCGGGGCCGTTTTTGTCCAGGGCCGTTATGTCGGGGCCGTTTTGTCCAAGGCCGTTATGTCGGGACGTATTGTCCAGGACCGTTTTGTTCAGGGCTGTTATGTCGGGACGTATTGTCCAGGGCCATTATGTCGGGGCCGTTTTGTCCTGGGCCGTTATGTCGGGGCCCATTTGTCGGGGCCGTTTTGTCCAGGGCCATTATGTCGGGGCCGTTTCTTCCTGGGCGGTTATGTCGGGGCCCATTTGTCGGGGCCGTTTTGTCCAGGGCTGTTATGTCGGGGCCCATTTGTCGGGGCCGTTTTGTCCAGGGCCGTTATGTCGGGACGTTTTGTCCAGGGCAGTTATGTTGGTTAACCCGTAACGGGCTAGGTGAGGTAGGAATTGGAAATGCTTGACTTATCCACCCCTGCCCTTGGCGCATTTCCTTCTTTGGAATTTCCCACCCCGTGCTTACATAATTTCCCACCCCGTGCTTACATAATTTCCCACCCCGTGCTTACATAATTTCCCACCCCGTGCTTACACAATTTCCCACCCCGTGCTTACATAATTCCCCAGTCTACGAAGAAAGTTTATTCCGGCTAAACTTACCAGCTGACGGTAGTCTCCCTTGTGGAAGACGTGTGTGTGTGGGGTGGGGGGTGGTGGGATTGGCGGGTGATGCTATTTAGGACATATCTTCATCAGCTGACGGGGGCCAGCTAAACAAAGCCCCGGGGCCATGCTGCTCATCTCAGCTGACAGTTGCCTAAAACAAATCCGGGTGCCGCATTCCGCCACAATACCCCCACCCCCCACCCTCCCTAACTTCTTCTTCTTTTGATGGTTTTCTATTGTAGCAGAAATATTATCAGAAACGAAAAAAAAAATTATGTTTTCTGTCTCGCACGGTCTGCCCCTTCCCCTCGCTCATTATGCCCCCCCCCCCCCCCCCACTCACATCTTAAAAATGTATGAAATTTCATCTGTCCACAAACAGATTTTATCGGTGAGTGAAGTTGAATTGTCATGACCTACAGTGGATTAGTTCACTCCCAATACAATGGCGGCTGGCACCAAGCGCCAAGAGATAGCTGAGGTAAAGTTTAATCATCCCGTCCGTGAGGTAACTTGAGGAGATACTTGAGGAGATACTCCGTCAAGTAACGCGCTTACTTACAACTCAGATCATCCTACCTCCTCCACACCCGAAACGCCACTGGACATTTGTGAATGTTTTACCTTAATTAGCACGGCAAACTCATTTGAAATTGTGTTTTCAAAAATAACAAAAAAAAAAAGGAAATATTACATAGAAAAATCCATATTTTTTTACCAAGAGAAACGATTTATTATATTTCTAAAATATATATTATTTTAAGATTGCTTGTAGTTGCTCTGTTACCATATAAATAAACTAAACAAAACTATCGTTCGGTAATCAAGTCAGAAAAAAAAAGAAAATTAAAAAAATAATAATAACAAGGGCTATTATTGATTAATTAGTTTAAATTGAATCGTTAACTTTTAAAAAATTATCGATTAATTAATCGATCATTTTGATTAATCTAAAAATAAGATGTATGACGGCATTAAACTAAAAATTTCAAGGGAAGTAACAAAAACAGGCAATTAAGATTTTTTTTATTTAAATATAAGTATTTCAAATTAATGTCAATGAATTAAAATTTTGTTATTGTTAATTAGGTAAAAAATCATGTTAAGCCTGGTCCCTTTTTGGACTCAGGACGTGTTAGCGCATTTTCGTATTATGTATCAGTACTTATGTTAGATATCAGCATTATGTAGTTATCAGTAATTTTGTGAAACCGTGCATGTTTCTTTTCTAAATGAACATTTAAAATACATTAATCGAGTAACTGAGTGTTGATGCACAAATGGCAGGTCAGGACATACAAAAAACATATATACATCATGGGTCTAGGACTTATGGATGCTGAGATCTAGGGTGATGACAGACGGACGGACTGACAGACGGACAAAACGGATACAATAGCGCATTTCTACTTCTCGAAAATGCGCTAAAAACAATGTTTATTTTTTAAAATATAATTTTCCTTATAAAAACAGCTTATTTTAAAGTTTACCCCTTAAGAATCTTTTTTTTTTTATGGAGAAGTTTGTACGTAAAAAAAAGCAAACTATTTTTAACTATTAATAATTAATAGTTTATTAATAAATCGAAAACATTGCTTACAACATTTTCTTTTATTTTAATCGATTAAATTTTTTACCGATTAATCGAGAAATTAATTGTTAATTTCCGCAGCCCTAAAAATAACTATTTTGAATACTCTAGTTTGAAATAGCAATATATAAATTTCGTTGTATACACTCAGGTGGAAGTGGCTTGTTTGGTATAAACACGAGCGGAAAATGACATCTGGGTATAGCCACAAATGGAAAGTGGCATCTCGCTACACACACAAGGTGAAAGTGGCATCTCGCTACACACACAAGGTGAAAGTGGCATCTCGCTACACACACAAAATGTGAAAGTGGCATCTCGCTACACACACAAGGTGAAAGTGGCATCTCGCTACACACACAAGGTGAAAGTGGCATCTCGCTACACACACAAGGTGAAAGTGGCATCTCGAAGCGTGACAGATAGCTGACCGAAGGGCTAGGAAGTCTAGCGATGTAAATTTAAGAACACTAGCCGTCTCGCGCCGTAGCATACGCCGCTAATGATTTAGTGACGGATGACATTTTATGAAAGTAATTGTTGAGCAGAGTGTGTAACTACTTTTCTATCACTGAGCACAACGGAGAGCACGAAGTTATTATGCCAATGTCGAGAAACAAAGCTTACAGCCGTGTTGCGAAGAAAAAGGGAAATAAACGGGCACAAACAAAAACATTTTTAAAATTTTAAAAAAGTTATGTCTTTGCTGTGGCTTGAACCCACGACCTTCCATGTCTTAGGCGAATGTAATAACCACTACATGCTATTCTGGTGTTCTAAAAGAACAAAGTAATTGACTCAATTGAACGAATTGTTGGTCTCGATGATCCCCCCACCCTCAGACGACCTTTTCTTGCAAGCTGATTGGTCGGTGGGGCAGGAAGACAGCACGGTGTCCGGCATGGTTGAACCATGAAGAGAATTATATATATAGATATTATATATGTTCTCTTAATGAGCTATTCAAATAAAGTTTTTCGATTATTAAGACTGCCGGGTCTAAATAGCGATTAGATTAATAGATAAGATTTATTAATGTATCTTTTTTCATTATATTTTCAAGGGTTGGTGCAAACTTTAATAAGAATAAAGGACTAAACACAAACCATAGATATACGTAATATGCAATAATCTTCCGTTCAAAAGGAGCGTCTGTAATAAATAAGATTTGTACACTTTTATTATAAAACTAGCAATTTACCCGCGCTTTGCTGCGGAAATTAGGATTTCAGTTAGCGTTGAGAACACGCGTAACACCAATTCAAAACACCTATTGATTTTAATTTGAATCAAGATGGATATGCTAAATATATTAACATCAACCGTTCAGGCTCCTGCGTACACAAGAACTTGGAGATTTAAAGATGCGTCTTTTTTATATAACTCATATTGGGAAAAAAAACTATATTTCGGCAATCATCCCCCTAGTGAGAGGTGATTTAATATTTTTTGCCTCTTACCATCGCTGGGGGAGGGGGTACTCAACAACTTCCAAAAGTTTAAAGTTTCTACCTACGCGGAAACTTGGAGAATTAGTGTTGATTCAGTTTTATATAGCTCATTTTAGATGAAAAAAAAGTTTTTGGCCCCCGGCGACCCATGAGAGGAAATTTTTAAAATTTATATAAATATATTTCCTTGTCTACCTACACGGGAAATGAGATTTTCAATTTTTATAAATCTTATATAAGAAAAAAAAACGTTTTTGAGGCCCCGGCCCGCATAAGTGTGTATTTCAACATTCTTTTACACCGACTTTCGTCGTGAGAGAGTAATTAACAATTTCCCAAAGTTTCATGCTCCTACCTACATTGAAAATTGGAGAATTTGTGATGAGTCGGTTTTAATATAAGAAAAATTAAATTTGGGCCCCCGTTCCCCCATTAGTGGGAATTCTAACATTCTTTTTTGACAATTTTTGTCGGGAGATTGTACTCAACAATTTCCCAAAGTTTCATGATTCTACCTAGACGGAAAATTGACAAATTAGTGATTTTCAGTTTTGATATACTATATATTTGGAAAAAATCTACAATTGGGCTCCCGGTCTTAAGTAAAGGAAATTTGAAATATTTTCAGCCAGCTACAATCGCCAATGTGAATTTAGCAACTCCCCAACGTTTTATGTGTCTACTAACACGGGCAATAAGAGAATTATAGATTTTGAATTTTTATAAATCTCATATAAAAATATGTTTTTGGGGCCCAGCCCTAATGAGTGTGTATTTCAACATTCTTTTACACCAACTTTCGTCGTGAGAGGGTACTTAACAATTTCCCAAAGTTTCATGCTCCTACCTACACGGAAAATTGGAGAATTAGTGATGAGTCGGTTTTTAATATTAGAAAAACGATATTTGGGCCCAAGGCCCCTAATGAGAGGGAGTTTTTACATTCTTTTTTGCCAATTTTTGCCGGGAGCGTGTACTCAAAACATTGCCAAAGTTTCATGCTCCTACCTACGCGGGAAATAGGAAAATTGGTGATTTTCAATTTTTATAGATCCGATATAAGGAAAAAATTGTTTTTGGCCCCCCGGCCCCACAGGAGCGGGATTTTTAAAATTATTTTTTCCCAATTTTTGTTGTGAGAAACTACCCAACAACTTCCCAAAATTTCATGCTCCTACCTACACGGAAAATAGGAGAATTAGTGATGAGTCAGTTTATATTATAAGAAAAACTATATTTGCCCCCCCCCCCCGGACCCCCATGGGAGGAAGTTAAATAATTTTTTTATCAATTGTCGTCGGGATCGTGTACTCAAAAATGTCCAAAGTTTCATGATTCTACCTATACGGGAAATAGGAGAATTATTTTCAATTTTTAAATAGCTCCTATAAGAAAAAAAAACGTTTTGGGGACCCCGGCCCCCATGAGTGGGAAATTTAGCTTTTATTTTTTCAAATTATCGTCGAGAGCATGTACTCAACAAATTTCCAAAGTTTCATGCTTCTACCTACAAGGGAAATAGGAAAATTGTTGATTTCATTTATTTTATAGAGCCCATATAAGGAAAAAATGTTTTTGGGCCCCCGGCCCCATATAAGCGAGATTTATAAAAATTCTTCTTCGCCAATTTTCGTCGTGAGAGGATACCCAACAACTTCTCAAAATTTCATGCTCCTACCTACACGGGAAGTTGGAGAATTAGTAATGAGGCGATTTTTAATATAAGAAAAACTATATTTGGGCCCCCGGTCCCCCAAGTGAGGGAATTTTAACGTTCTTTTTTGCCAGTTTTTGTCGGGAGCGTGTACTAAAAAAATTTCTTAAGTTTCATGCTCCTACCTACACGGAAAATATGAGAATTAGTGATTTTCATTTTTTATATAGCTTATATCAGGAAAAAACGTTTTATGGGCCCCGGCCCCCATGAATGGAAAATTTACCTTTTTGTCCATCTAATTATCGACAAGATCATGTACTCAAAAGATTTCCAAAGTTTAATGCTTCAAACTACACGGTAAATAGGAAAATTGGTGATTTTCGATTCTTATAGAGCCCATATAAGGAAAAACATGTTTTAGGTCCCCAAGCCCCACATGAGCGAGTATTTTAAAATTCTTTTTCGCCAATTTTCGTCGTGAGAGGGTACCCAACAATTTCCCAAAGTTTCATAATTCTACCTACATGGGAAGTTGGAGAATTAGTGATAAATCTGTGAGTCAGTCAATCAGTCAGTCAGGGCTTTCGCTTTTATTAGTATAGATATAAAAAGTTTGGGGGCCCCAAAACCACCGGGGGCCCCTGGCTATAGCCCGTTCAGCCCCCCCCCCTTAATCCGCCATAGGTCTACAGTAGCCTCAAGTAATATGGTGGTCATCTCAAATGTAGCCTTCAGTAGCCACAAGTCACAGCATTTAGCGGTCATCTAAGTCCGACTTGGGTAGTTAGTAGCTTATCAAAGCTTACTTTGTTTATCTAAGACACATGCCTTCCTGGGTTTTTTCTTCTCTTTACCCAACTTTTTTTTTTTTAAAAAGAACACACAACGGGGATACGACCCGCTCCCCCCCCCCCAGCCAGCGCACTCTTTCCCTTCTTTCCCTCTGTCACTTAAAAGAGAAAGAAACCAAGAAAAGGGGACACAATTCTATGTGTGCACTGGGTGGAAGGGACCTAACCCTTTGATCTAATTAAAATGTGCCACACCACCCGCACCCCTTTGTGATGTACGGGTGGCCGGATGTTAGGTCCTTTTAAAAAACGTTATTATATTATTTATATCCTGTGGTTCAACGTCCACATAAGGAACATAGGAAGTAGATGTTTAGGTGGATAGGTTAACATAGCGGCAGGTCTAACTGGTGTAGGTCTAACTGGTGTACGTCTAACTGATGTAGGTCTAACTGATGTAGGTCTAACTGGTGTACGTCTAACTGGTGTAGGTCTAACTGATGTAAGTCTAACTGATGTAGGTCTAAGTGATGTAGATCTAAGTGATATAGATCTAACTGGTGTAGGTCTAACTGGTGTACGTCTAACTGATGTAGGTCTAACTGATGTAGGTCTAACTGGTGTACGTCTAACTGGTGTAGGTCTAACTGATGTAAGTCTAACTGATGTAGGTCTAAGTGATGTAGATCTAAGTGATGTAGATCTAACTGATGTAGGTCTAACTGATGTACGTCTAACTGATGTAGATCTAACTGATGTTGATCTAAGTGATATAAGTCTAACTGATGTAGATCTGACTGATGTAGATCTAACTGATGTAGATCTAACTGATGTAGGTCTAACTGATGTAGGTCTAACTGATGTAGATCTAACTGATGTAGATCTAAGTGATGTAAGTCTAACTAATGAAGGTCTAACTGATGAAGGTCTATCTGATGTATATAGACCTATCTCAGTAATTGCGAACCTATGCCAGGCGTGCCAAAGATGGCACGCAGAGTTTTATTAGCCGACACGCAACTAAAACATTACTACCTAAAGCAAACCAATGTGCTGGCCCTTTGTGTTAACACACTGCTATATATAAGTAGGTTTTAATTGAATTTTGGGCATCACTGGTCTATCTACATGATTTAGGTCTGACTGATTTAGGTCTATCTGATATAGGTCTATGTAATGTAAATAGTTCTAACTAATGCTGGTCTAACTGATGTTGGTCTAACTGATGTAGGTCTATCTGATTTAGGTCTATCTAATGCATATAGTTCTAAATTATGTAGGTCTGACTGATGTAGGTCTGTTGTATTGGTCTTACTGATGTCAATCGTACAAAACAGTCTATTTTATCATACCGGGTCTGGGATGTTATTAGGAGGAAGATATCTTGTCAAAGACAACATGAACTCTTTCTACCAACTACTGGATTATCACCAAAGATTCATATAGCAGGCTGTATCTTTCCATTCTGATGTCTCCAATCAATTGTTCTTGTATTTCCTAAGTAATTTTTGTATTTTTTATGAGGCTATTTAACTGATACATTCTATTAAGTTTCCTAAAAGTCTTTAGTGATGGTGTTTTCCCACTTTATATGTTGAAAACAACAGCGGGTCAGCAAAGAGATAATATATGTCCTCCTATAGAGTGATCCTCAACGAATGACGGTTTTGACATTTTGTGATTGAGGTCATGTCTTTGCGTGTTGAGCAACAGCGTTTTTAAAAATTTCACAATTTTAATATAACATGAGCGATGCCATATCTTTGTCACAAGCCTCGGTCACTACCTCATTTATTTCTATGGGGTTTGTAGACCTTTCTTCGCATTGCTGGTGCCTTGTTTCGATGTTCTAGTGTTGAGTTAACTCTGTTGATCCTAACAAGTATTCCGAGTTATCTGCCTTGTTTCGATGTTCTAGTGTTGAGTTAACTCTGTTGATCCTAACAAGTATTCCGAGTTATCTGCCTTGTTTAGATGTTCTAGTGTTGAGTTAACTTTGTTGATCCTAACAAATAGTCCGAGTTATCTGCATTGTTTAGATGTTCTAGTGTTGAGTTAACTTTGTTGATCCTAACAAATAGTCCGAGTTATCTGCCTTGTCTGCCATGGTTATCACTGCAACAATTTTATTGCCATATTTTTAATGCAATGTTTTGTTTGTTTTGACATTTCACACTCGTGCCTTTGTTCCATAAGTGCCCATGATGTTTATCGCTTTCTTCCGGGGAATCATCCGCTATCTAGTCAATGTCCATAATTATTCGACATGTCGACTGACAATTGTGATCCACCTGTCGGTTTAGCTGCTACCAAAAACAGTTCAAATCCTGACCATATTTTTTCAAAAACACCAAATTAGACGGGGTGGGGGGATCTGTCAGCATAAAATTCTCCGTAATGTTTGTTCGGAGTCTGTGAAATTTGAGTACAGATGTTTATTTTTAAGTTGTAGTGGTGCTGGCTTTGGTGTTGGTGTTGTAACAATCGATGATGTTGTGCTGTTGGATAGGTTTTCAAGTTTTCAAGGAAACATTGCTGTGTTGTGGTAGCTACTTCCATTAGCACTTGTAGGTAGTCCAGGGTTGGACCATGGGGTGCGATAATGTGCAATTTGTTTGAGAACGATGAGCGTGTGGTGAAGTGGGTTGGTGAGTCTCACAGCGATGAGCGTGTGGTGAAGTGGGTTGGTGAGTCTCACAGCGATGAGCGTGTGGTGAGGTGGGTTGGTGAGTCTCACAGCGATGAGCGTGTGGTGAGGTGGGTTGGTGAGTCTCACAGCGATGAGCGTGTGGTGAAGTGGGTTGGTGAGTCTCACAGCGATGAGCGTGTGGTGAAGTGGTTTGGTGAGTCTCACAGCGATGAGCGTGTGGTGAAGTGGTTTGGTGAGTCTCACAGCGATGAACGTGTGGTGAAGTGGGTTGGTGAGTTGGTTAATGGTGTGGTAGTAATGGTTGATGTTGTAGTACTAATGATTGATGTTGTGGTACTAATGATTGATGTTGTGGTACTAATGGTTAATGGTGTGGTAGTAATGATTGATGTTGTGGTAGTAATGATTGATGCTGTAGTACTAATGACTGATGGTGTGGTACTAATGATTGATGTTGTGGTACTAATGATGGATGGTGTGGTACTAATGATTGATGGTGTGGTATTAATGATTGATGGTGTGGTACTAATGATTGATGTTGTGGTAGTTATGGTTGATGGTGTGGTACTAATGATTGATGTTGTGGTAGTTATGGTTGATGGTGGGGCAGTAATGGTTGATGGTAGGGTACTAATGATTGCTGGTTTTATACTTAGTTAATGGTATTGTTTTACGACTGGCTGATGTTGTTATATCTTGTAACAGTTGTACTTAAGGCAGAAGAACTTCAAGTCCCTGGGAAAAAATTTGGAACATTTGATAGAGACTTGAAGATGTGGGAGTATAAGTATGCATGTGTGTGCGTGTGTGAGGGGAGGGTAAGTCGTGTTAAAAATTTTGACTTTTTTAAAGCTCTAAGAGCTTCAATGTTCTTGGACTCTTGAAAAAGGGGGGAGCAATGATCTTCAGGGAGGTAAAGATAAAAACTTCTCGTTAAACTCATCAACTCAACATTTGGGAACCGCACCTCTCACCTACTGCGTTCGCACCAAGGTAACGCAAATTGCAACAAGAAATAAAAAATAATAATAACCACACAACGCATTTAAGTATGTTGCACCCATCAACAGGTTCCGCACCTTTCCTTAGATGGATCGCACCCGTCAACAAGTTGCTCGCAATTCTCTGCCACATGTTTTATGTTCTTATACCTGACTTATTTACGACATTAAACTATGTGTCAAGATGAAAAAAATAAATGTTCCAAAATATAAAAATCAACTTGATCAGATCTGGACACGCAATAATTTCTGAAAGTGTTCGTTTAGTGCGGGAATATCCAAGTCAAACTCTTTCTGTGGGAGTTTTCCCGATCTCGTACCGGCACGACCACGTGTGAACTCTCGACCAATCAACGCCTCCTAGGTGGCGCCGCACGTGCTGGTCTTGGCCTGGTTGTTGGTGCAGCTTTGGACGACACCCAATGCGTCGTCGCCAACAGTTCATCGGCATGTGAAAGAGGTGGGGGGTGGGGACAAGGGTCACGGGTTTATTCCCTGATGAACCACGTTCCTAAGTGCTTGGATCTTAATTTGTGGAGTAATATTGATAGGGAGATTTGAGGGAGCAAAACCTGATGTATATATGTGAAATTAATAACACCAGACTCCTATCTCAACAACTTTTGAACTACAGACTTCTGTCTCAACCACTTCTGAACATAATACAACAACGAAATCTACAGACTCCTGTCTCAACCACTTCTGAAAAACATCAACTATAGACTTCTGTCTCAACAATTCTGAACATAGGATACATACTCATGTCTCAACAACTTCTGAACAAAATCAACTACAGACTTCTGTCTCAACAACTT
Organism: Radix auricularia; assembly: GCA_002072015.1. NCBI lineage: Eukaryota > Metazoa > Mollusca > Gastropoda > Lymnaeidae > Radix > Radix auricularia. The sequence goes on along the minus strand of MUZC01004436.1, from coordinate 414,042 downwards.
CTGAACATAGACTACATACTCATGTCTCAACAACTTCTGAACAAAATCAACGACAGACTTCTGTCTCAACAACTTATGAACAACATCAACTACAGACTTCTGCCTCAACGACTTCTGAACAACATCAACTACAGACTTCTGTCTCAACAACTTCTGAACATAGATTACATACTCATGTCTCAACAACTTCTGAACAAAATCAACTACATACTTCTGTCTCAACAACTTCTGAACAAAATCAACGACAGACTTCTGTCTCAACAACTTATGAACAACATCAACTACAGACTTCTGTCTCAACAACTTCTGAACACCATCGACTCCTATTCATAAATATACACTATGTATTATACCTCGTGATTGGGTCACTTATACTAGCCGAGGCCTCTTCAAGGGCGTTATCATCAGGTTCTAAACATTAATTAAAGTTTGATAAAACTCCATAACTTTTTACCTACAAATATAATTTAAGTACAATAATGTGCCATTCTAATGAAAACAAAATAACAATCAAAAGTTTAAATCAATGCCACAGAGTCTTGTTTTATTTTAATGTACATTTTCTATCTGCAGAACTTGAGTTCCACGACTTTACCACTGGAAACATCTCCATGTCTACTTCCACCACGAATTCCGCCATAAACTCAACTCCACCATGCATCAATGCTTCATGCCATTATAAATTAATCTTTAAAGAGTTTGTTGATTGTGACGTGGATACACAAATGAGATGTTAAGGGAGAGAGAAGACAATGGACGTCTTCAACACTCGCCTTTACAATTATAATAACTTTTAACTTGTAATAGCTAAAAGTAACAACTTTGGTGTGACGGTAGATGCATTCAGTGGAAGCGCTTATATACTAAAACTAAACACATATTCTTGAGACCTGAGATTAATTTCTTAAGGCCTTGGCTAATACTTGGGCAACCTGCTCCATCTGCTGAGCAGTGTCATACAACATTGTCTTCACGTGAGACTCTTTTGCCTCCCGTACCTACTCGGCTATGCCTAGCGCGGGACACGACTATATAGCGCTTATATACTAGAGAGTTTAAGTATTAAAAATGACTCACAACAACAGAAAGAAATGGAAGAAAACTTTGAACAGCAGAGAATAATTGAGAGGTTGTCACTTTTACCCATCATTTAGGACAGGAGCATAATGTGCGATTTCGTATACCCCAACCATATGCTGTGACCGTCAAGGGAAAAGATAACTTTTTACGTCAAGTGTTTGAAATTTTATTTTATGAAATCATATTTAAAAATCTTGGTCGCAATTTGCAAGACACTTTCTGGGTGGATCTTTGAAAGAAAGATGCAGGATCTTCGGCTTTAAAGACTTTTTCGTTTTTGAACAATATCCTTAAAATTTTGGAGTCCTACAGGGTATCTGAATGTTTTATGACAGTTTTACATATCTGGGATTGAATGCCACGAGAACCCTCTCAATGGAAGATGAGATAAGTGGTATAAGATTGGGAAGGCCGCAACTGTTATGGCTAGACTAAACAAAAGAGTCTGGTGCAATGCCAAACTCACAGCAAGGACTAAGCTGCAGGTATACCAGGCCTGCGTACTGAGCAAACTCCTCTATGAATGATAGTCTTGGACCAACTATAAAAGGAGCCTCAATAGCTCCCACCTCAGATACCTGCGCCGCATCCTAGACATCAATTGGTAAGAGAAAGTACCCAACACGTAAGTCCCGGCTCAAACAAGCATGAGCAGTATTCTAACCATTTAATCAAACATGCCTCCGATGGCTTAAACACGTCAGTAAATTGCTAACTGGTCGCATATCCAAGGTTGTGCTATACAGTGAGCTGGCGACAGGGAAACGGTCAGTTGGTTGGCCGTGTCTAACATACACGGACATATGCAGAAGAGACATAAAAGCAGCTGGAAGTTTAAAAATATAAATGTCTTTCTAGTAATTTTTAAAAAAAATTCACGTCATAATAACATTTTTTTTATGTAATACGCAACTGTCATTTATTTATTTCTTTAAATGTTAATTTAATGATTCCTTTATTTTCAATTTTAACAATATTATGCACACGTTCGAAAAGAGTTATTTTTGGTGCAGTTGATTGGTGCGCTGCTTTCTAAATTTAGTTACGAACGGACGGGAAGAACATACATTGCAAATTATGTATGTATATATATATAAACTATCTTTTCTCTGAAATTTGAACAATTGAAAAAGAAATTTACTTTTAAACTTCCCTCACCCCTCTCCCCCCTCTCTTCCTTGACTTTCTCCCTGTCTGATGACGAAAAAATAAAGAGTTAACCAGTGTATGGTTGGGGGTGTAAGGTAAGGATAATTTTCTAGTGAAATTAATGTACCATCAAACGACCAGGGGAACAAAATAGATGTGACTGTAGCTACTCTTGGGTAGCACTTTTGGGTAGCGCTCCTTGTACACGACACAATGCTGAATTTACCTCTTTGGTCAGAGGTCCTCAAATCATAGTCTCTGCATGACATATCGTATCTTTAAAACTAGGCCTTCCCTGTGCCACACCTTTGTTTTAAAGTTAAACTTTATTTGTAAAGCTCATTTGTAAACAGCTCATTGATATTTTTTTATTACTGGTTAAATTTTTTTTTTTTTAAATGTTTAAAAAACCATTTACAGTTTAATGTTAGGGCTTTGATATTTCTATTGTTTAAGCTTGAGAAATCGCAAATTGGAATATGTGTGCGAAATTTTAATTGAATTAAACAACTTAACTTCCGTGTTAAAAAAACAACGAAACAAAAGTACTTCCTGTTGTGAACACTGAGTTTCTCAGGCTTGACTTCGCTTCCGATATTTTTACAAATTTGCTCAAACATACGCTTATTTTCCGATCGATAATGTGATATATCTGTTGTTTATTAATATGCTTTTCCTGACAGATGAAGGCTTTTAGGTGTTATTTGCATTCAATTCTCAAGTCTTTTCTTTTCAAGCGTCAATGTGAGTTGTTACACGAAACGCTGTCTCTTTCAAGTATTATGCTTTGAGAACCCTCGGAGTACACCAGATGACTCTGGTATACTTACAAGTTGCTATTTATGTTGTTGATTATCTGCCGTTAAAAATAAAAAGCACCAACCCGAAATATTAGAAAGTTCTCAAACATATGTTGGCATGGCCCGTTTTATTGCCTCGCGTCTCTAGCCAGAGGAGCGGAGATGGAGGGAGAGAAGATACTTTTTTTTAAAAGGTTAATTACGACTCAAGAGAAATAAGAGAAAAAAAATTGTTGAAGATTTTATGGGTCTGGTCTAGAGCGTCTATTTTCCGCCAGATTTCGGGAGCCGCTCAAATTCTCATCGAACGCCAGCAATGTAAGAACCAGGCTTGAACCTACGAGACTTGTGACGAGACAGGCAGACGAGATCTGTAACTGGCAGAAGAAATTGACCAGAGAAAACAATGTCGAGTTAGAAAGTGTGTGTGTGGGGGGGGGGTGGAGGGGCTCCATGACAACAGTCACTCTGGGGGGTATTTTATTTAATGGGGTGTGTGGGAGCCTTACTCCCGAGCGACGTCATCTGCCAAGACAAAGCAGTGCATCAATGGTGGTGTTATTTGTGTTGACTGGCTGTGAGGTTGTACGCATATCTACGTGTGGGGATGTGGGGTTGGGGTGGGGGGAGCTATATTCATAAATTTATTCAGTCAAAATATATATTTTTAAAGATACAAAGTAGTTTCATTGGTGACGTAGGTTTTGTACACCAGTGAATATCATTGTATGACGTTTACACCAAAATCAATACCAACTCCAACAAACAGACGTTTCACCTTTTCTTGAGCACTCGTTTTGATGATCGAATGCTTGCCACCTGCCTCACCCATCCACCAATCCAAGCAATTTGATTGATACCAGCGCCAAGGTTGTAGGGAACCACTCACTAAAGATATGTTCTTTTATGTCGTCCGCCTAGAAGACACGACACAGATGTCATGATACATATGTCAAGATACCTATGACATGATACCGATGTCATGATACAGACGTCAAGATATCGATATGAAGATACCAATGACATGATACGGACGTCATGATATGGATGGCAAGATACCGATGGCATGATACAGACGACATGATACAGGTATCAAGATACCGGTGACATGATACGGACGTCATGATACGGATGGCAAGATACCGGTGACATGATACGGACGTCATGATACAGATATCAAGATACCGGTGACATGATACGGGCGTCATGATACAGATATCAAGATACCGGTGACATGATACATACGTCATAATACATATATCAAGATAGCGATATATGAAGATACATGTGTCAAAATACATATGTCATAAAGCGGATGACATATATTAATTATATTATTATGCAGATATCAAGATACCAATGATATTTCGCTTATGTGGAATATATGTCAAGGAAATGATTTAATGTCATGTAATAACCGTATTTAAAGATATGTCATGGAGTGGTGTTATTTAATCTGTGATTCTCATTGGGCACTAACAGGAAACCAGATATGTATTGTATATATGGCTTATGAATTTGGTTTTGACTGGAAACCAGATACTTGATATCTATCGTATGACTTATGACTTTTGCAAAAACAAGTACATTTTTGAAATTATTAATATATATAATGGTAGTGAGTATCGCCTCGTCAAGACGACCCAATTTGCGACTGCATACGCGCTCGTCCACTTCCGGTTATTGCTATTCTTAGTAACATTGTTTATAAAATGATGTTTATAAAATTGAAGAGTTACAAGTATTCACTGCGCCTTTCATTAAACCTCCGATTCTATATGTGCATTCAAACAATCTCTAAAATCTATCACTAAACCTAACCCAAAACCCTAAAAACTATCACTAAACCTAACCCAAACCCTAA
>MUZC01004436.1:375896-408530 GCA_002072015.1 Radix auricularia | reverse complement strand
GGGGGCGCCGCAGGCGCCACGGCGCCCGGCACAATCTATCAAAAAAGGACAAGTTAGTTGGTCTTTAAAAAAAAGGTTGGCGCCGTAGGCGCCCAAAAAACGGGGGCGCCGCAGGCGCCACGGCGCCTGGCACAATCTAGTGTGGTAAGAGTCCAAACAAGGAGTTTCTGACCCAAAGAGACTCTGAATGACAACATTTCAATGATAGCACCATAATACCTCTGGTCACCAACACGTCACTAGTTACACTAATCTTGAACTGATCATTTATGTAAGAAACCGCGGATCTGGCAAGGCCCCCGGGGCATTGTGCTAACCACACAATCCCATGCTCCTTAGTGGTTAATGAAACTTGTGAACGCTACTTCACTTGCTCCCATGGACCTTCATGGTCTGTAAGGGATCTTTTTTTTAATGTGACGTACACATAGTATAGATACCACAGTATTTTAGATAAATGCAACACGCCTTGCTTGCACCGAGGTTGAGCCCGTGACTCTCTTTTGCCTCGGTTTGATAGTTCAGCGCGCCACCGTTAGATCACCGCACCCCAAAAGTAGTATTAGCCACACCAAAATAAGTCTGACCACACGAATCTAAGTCTGACCACACATATGTAAGTCTGATCACACATAAGTAAGTCTTACCACAGGAATCTAAGTTTGACCACACATAAGTAAGTCTGAGCACGCATAAGTAAGCCTGACCACACCAAAATAAGTCTGACCACACCAAAATAAGTCTGACCACACCGATCTAACTCTGACCACATATAAATGCGACAGGCTACAAGATTGAAGAGCAACACAAAAAGAAAAAAAATATGAAAATTGCCTTTAATCTAAACTACATTAGACATAAATATCATCGCTGTGGACTGAGCACCCATTTCCCCCTCACCCCCTTAGCATACGTCGCCAGCTCCATAAAATGTCAATACCAACCCAAATACTATGAATCGTTTCACTGGCAATCTTTTATTACACGTTCAATATTTTCTGTGGACTCGAGGAAAGGGACGTGATCTTTGTGGCTAGCACACTAGTCACTAGACCAATATATTTAGATATATTCTATTGTTGATACCTACACGCAACATACCCCGAGTACACCTAAATATTATACACCTATAGATATCTATCTGGATATTAAGCTGTCTGTCCGATCATTTCCGCAGACTTCAGTGGCGCCAAGAACAGGTTGACATTTCAGACATGCGCAGTCTCTGCCAGACGAGCACATATCCTATAAACAGAACACGCCCACCTGCCCACCCCCCGTCCCCGACCCCCCTGCTGTCTATTTATAAAATCCCCCAGAGCACAACGCAGACAGATCCCAGACGTGCAGCTATGTGCTTCTGAATACTTGTGAGCACAGAGCACTTCGTAGGTCTTGCCAGAACTTTTTTCCGGCGGTTGTCGGTAATTATGTCACGGAGTTTCGGGTTGGGGCAGTGAGGGGTTGCTTTTAATTTGTCCGCACGATATNGACAAGCCAAAATTATAATAATATAATATATATTTTTTCTTTTTCTTTTTTTTTTTTAATCACCAATCCATCCCTCTAGTAATAGCCTCGTCATGCACACATTATTTCTCTGTTGAGAGTGAAACGCTAGGTAGCAGGGAACTCCGACTCAAGCTTGCAGTTTTAATGGGTTTGTTTTTATTGAATTCTCAGCGAGCGCCGTTTCTTGCCAATAATTTCTGACTGGTGCCAATGTTATCGTTCATTCCACCCACTCCCTGCCATTACCCCCTCCCCTGCCATTGCCCCCTTCCCCCTGCCACTCCCCACAAACACTAAGTTTCAAGATAGCACTTACCAGGAAAACCGATTCTCATCCTGTTAGTCCTGAAATATTGTGAAAGGTGTCTGTAGGAGCATAAATCTCTCAAGTGAGGTGCAAGATATCTGTAGGAGCATAAATCTCTCAAGTGAGGTGCAAGATGTCTGTAGGAGAATAAATGTCTCAAGTAAGGTGCAAGATATCTGTAGGAGCATAAATGTCTCAAGTAAGGTGCAAGATATCTGTAGGAGAATAAATGTCTCAAGTAAGGTGCAAGATATCTGTAGGAGAATAAATGTCTCAAGTAAGGTGCAAGATATCTGTAAGAGAATAAATGTCTCAAGTAAGCTGAAAGATATTAATTGTATGAGAATAAATCGCTCAGTGAAGTGCAAAATATCTGTAGGAGAATAAATCTCTCAAGTAAGGTGCAAAATATCTGTAGGAGAATAAATCTCTCAAGTAAGGTGCAAAATATCTGTAGGAGAATAAATCTCAAGTAAGGTGCAAGATGGCTGCATTTACATATTTATTTTGTCGCGATTTACAAATAAAAATATATTTCTAAAAACTTTGCTTCAATATCTGTCAAATTGTTTGAGGACGCTTTGAGCCATTGATCAACACCATCAATTTTCTCAAAAAGTAGTTTTAGCGAATTTCTTCAATTATTTATTTTTAAAGTCTGCTTGGGTTAATGAGCATATTTCGAGTTGCTTGTTAATTTTAAAATGGTGTTTGGAATAAAACTTCGTTTGGCATAAAGTTCATAATTTGGGAATTTTCTGATGTTCCTGATTGTGGTTGAAGTTTTGGTAACAATCGCAGGTTTTGTTAAGATCTGCTTGCTTTATATAACAATAAAAGGTTTTAAGAAAAAAACTGCGGTAAAACTATATCCCCCCCCCCCCATAAAGTTTTTTTCTTTCCTTCGTGTGTGTAGTATGTCAATATAATTATTTATAATTGACATCTTTGCAATTTAAGCTAACCACATTATATCTGACACCATTGCCTGCTACTCACATGCCATTTAACACCACATCCTACTAACCACATGCCACTTAAAACCACATCTTTCTAACCACATGACTTTTAACACCAAAGCCTTCTAAACACATGACTTTTAACACCACAGCCTTCTAACCACATGCCATTTAACACCACATCTTTCTAACCAATATGCCACTTAACACCACATCCTTCTAGCCACATGCCACTTAACGCCACATCCTTCTAACCACAAGCCATTTAACACCACATCCTTCTAACCACATGCCATTTAACACCAACTCCTTCTAACCACATGCCATTTAACACCAAAGCTTTCTAACCACATGACTTTTAACACAACATCCTTCTAACCACATGACATTTAACACCACAGCTTTCTAAACACATGGCATTTAACACCACAGCTTTCTAACCACATGACATTTAACAATACAGCTTTCTAACCACATGACATTTAACACCAAAGCTTTCTAACCACATGGCATTTAACACAACAACCTTCTAACCACATGACATTTAACACCACAGCCGTCTAGCTACAAGGTATTTAACACCGTAACGCGTTCATTTTAAAATGTGTCCTTGACCCCTGGACTAAACAGTCCTCAAAAATATTGATCACATTTTTGCTGCCTTTTTTCGCTGTAAAATAATGACATATTTTTACTTAATAAACCTACCAGAACACCTCAAAGAACGCTTATTTTTTAATGGAATAAAGAAAATGTGTTATGTGCTTATTTTAATCAGTTTTAAAAAAAGTGAAATGTTTATATATAACAAAAGGTTTTAATGGTCTATATCAATTGTTGGATTATAATTTTAAAAATATTTTTACTTTCATGCAGGAAATGAAAAGCTGTCTTCCTTTGAAGAGCCTGTGTCCTCACCTTGTGCCAACAAGCGCGACTTTTTGATGTCACAGTATTGCTGGATGTATTGTTACTCGTTATTTCCCTCGTCGTGTCCTCGAGCCACGTCCAAGTTTGATCCACTGTTGCACTGTGTTCAAGTAGTGTTTATTTTAGTGGCAAATTTTCATGTCAAACAAATTTATTGACGGATGAAAATAAAACAATAAAACCCAAATAAAATAAGATGTTGCAGTTGAATTTCATTTTAATATTGTTGGGGGGGGGGGGCGGGGAAGCAGAAAAATCAGAGGGAACTGTATAAATGTTATCACAAATATGTCCAATCAGAAATATTTCCAATCACAGATATATCCAATCACAAATATGTCCAATCACTAATAAATCAGCGCTAAAAAAAAAAGATCAACAAATAGCAAAAGAATATTTAATGAATCAGTGTTCTAAATAATTTCTCTTGAGGTGTATTAGTATTACTTCTAAATTTTAGTATAAAGAAAATCTTTTTTTTTATTTACACTTTTTAATAAAGTTTATTTTATTTGAGTATTTCTTTTTTATAAAAAAAAATTCCTTCTCTTTAAATTTGGAATATTACACTTTACATTTAAGAAAAATGTAATTTTGATTTATTTTAATTATTTTCATTTAAAAAAAACAACAAAATTTCTTAAAAATCACGTATAAATCAGCCGATGTAAGTGTAAGAAAACCAAATCTATTTTTTTTAAAAATTCAGTACTAGCCAATAGCTCAAAAAAAAAAAAAAAAAACCTTTGTCGATTATTTTTTCTTTTACACCACCCCTTATTTAATGAAACATACAACACCATTCTCAATCGTTGTCACGTAACAAGGTTGAGTCTCTACTTCCATCGCCTAAAGTTTTACTCACTCATCGATTGGCAGCTTCCATTAAAATGCCATGAAGGTTAAGGTTTTCACATAAAATTATTTTAGAATAGCTCAAAACATCCTCTAACAATTCGATTTGTTTCTTTTTGATAAAAAACTGCTAAGCATCAGGGAAGTACACCAAGTTTCTGTTCTGGTCAATTATTTTGCTCATCAATTAATTCATGTTTCCAGAGGCCGAAAGAAAACATAAAATAGATTCCTTTGTAACTAGCAAAGTTTCCGTTTCTGTTGGCTTCTTTCATCTTCCTCTGACGGTATTTATATAGATTTCAAAATAACCGTAATATGGCATCAGCGGGTAACCTGTCAAAATGGTGATGACAAAACGGCTCCAACATAACGGTACCTGTTAAAAGAACCCAAGACAAACTGTTTACATTTTAAACAAAACATTTACATTTTTTTTTGCATTTTCAGCCTTTGTCAAATTTTTACCATTTAAAAAAAGGTGAATCTTAAGAACTGACCTCACCATGAATGAGTCATGAGATCTGAACAAAATGAGGGGTAGGACTGCATGAGATCTGACCTCACCATGAATGAATCATGAGATCTGACCTCACCATGAATGAATCATGAGATCTGACCTCACCATGAATGAATCATGATTTAATATTTTAAAACCCATTTTAAAAATTAATTCATGATGGTTTCTTAGTACCTTGAACTTCTCAAGCCAATTTTCCTTTCTCATTTCCTTGCCTTTAGCATCGTCCTCGCTTTGGCCGTAAAAACCCGAATAATTTTTCCCCGGCGATTTATAATGAGAGACCGTATTAAGATAAGTTTTTTAGTAAAAATTCTCGCTTGCACCTGAACACATTGCTCTTCTATTTAATAATCTATCACGTGCGTTGAACTCTGGTGTTCTACTACTCTAGGTGCTTTCTATAGGAGTTCTACTGTCACTGTTACTGTCTCTTGGTGTTCTACTATCTCTAGATACTCCCCCTTGGTGTTCTACCATTTCTAGGTACATCCTCCTGGTGCTCTACTTCTCTAGGTTCTTTCCCTTGGTTCTCTACCATCTCTAGGTACTTTCCTTGGTGTTTTAGTATATCTGTGTACTTTCCCTTTTGTGTCTTTCAGAATCAAGGTACTTTCACTTGTTGTCATTTCATCTTTTCCTGGGCTCTCTACTATCTCAAGGGACTAGCCATTGGCATTGGTGTTCTTTTGGATATATGCCATATCTTTGCATCGGCGTCTGTAAATTTGCTGTATGGCGCATGTGTGCCCCTTATCCAAGTGAGGATTATTGGAAACATCCATCATCATTCAGCGTGTGCCACTGACCAGATGTAGTCATTTTCTCCGTGACAGCCATGGGCTCTCGTAACTTTACATGTAACGGTTGATAGTTGACAGGGCTATCCCCCATGCTTTCATTTGTTTTTATTTATGCCAACATAGGGGTCGTAATGAGTATTAACGTCTGCATCGGGTACATTGGGAGCCTCTGGCCAGGTCCCAGACAAAGGAGGTATGTATTGATCTGCCAGTGTGTCTGCCAGTCCCAACGCCCCTAACGCCAATTATTTTTTACACGATGGTCACGGGTTCGAATCCATGTGAAGGCAAGGATTTGTTCCGGTGCCCAGGGCGTCCCTGAATCACCCAGCTCCTAACAATAGTCAGGCGGCTGGGTAATGCGTGGAACCCTCATAGCCGTGGCCTGTAAACGCTGCATCACTTGCCACCAGATCATCCGTCATGGTCTGTGGACACAGCTATCTTCTGCATAGAAGGAGCTTCTGTATAGATAAGATAAGATACCCTTCCCCTACCAAGAATTTTTGTTGAAAACTGCGAGTTTCTGGTTATCGCCACTTCCGGTAGTTACATTAAGACACGGTTTAAATACGTCACAGAGACGTCACACTCACGTCATTCATAGGGAGTCGTGGTCATCAAAATAACATCCCTATTATCGTGTTTTAATGGTTTAATGAGTGGACTTAGCTTGGTGGTAGCAGAGCAATGAAATGAGCTTGGAGTAGAATGCTCCAGGAACAGGATGCTGGATTACAGACGCCTTTGACGTCATCCCTTGACGTCACCGCCTGAAACAACTTCTCAATGTGTCCGCCATGTTGCCCCCAAAGATCCATGATTTAATCACGCCAGTCATTTGCTTCATAACAAACAACATGTAACGTTTTCTTTTAAAGTCGAGACATTATTTATCTCCCGTAGTTGTAGCATTCATTCCGCCTGACTCAACAATACCGGCGAGGTCAGAGGTCAGATAAGGACGTTGTAATGGAGGGCAGAAAGAAGGGAAAAAAAGGTGAGGGGGAGGGAGATGTGGTTGGAGTTCACCTGAAATCCAGCGTGACATTGGTGGCTCATCGGCTCGGTTCTGACAGGTGGGTGTGGCGGGTACCTGTCGGTGTGGCACGTACCTGACAGGTAAAAACTCCAACAGGTCGCCCCTCAGCACGCGATTCTCTGATCTGATTGGTCGAGACAGAGGGGGCCACTTGTCGCCACCCGTCCTGACATTTCGGATGAAGAGCTCGTGGGGGAGAGGGGGGAATCGGTGCTTGTAAAGGCGATAAATGTATGTCAAGACTATATTGGATACAAGGTAGTGGATGCGATGGTGGATATTTAGAATACATGGTAGTGGATGCGATGGTGGATATTTAGGATACATGGTAGTGGATGAGATTGTAGATATTTAGGATACATGGTAGTGGATGAGATTGTAGATATTTAGGATACATAATAGTAGATGAGATGGGGAATATTTGTCGTGGATGGGTCGTATCAACTATGCTGGTAGATGGAATTAATTGATGTTTTGCCTTAAGAAAGCGGGAAAGAGAGAGAGAGGATATGAGTTGTTTTTTTTATAAAATGAATTTTAAATGAATATTTTAAATGCATTGTTAGGTTTTCAAAGACAATCATTTTTGTCTGAGAGTATTGATGGAATTTTAAAGTAATTTTTGAATTCTGTAAAACTTGCTGTGAAACTCCGAAGTATCGGATTATTACAATACTCTTTGCTTAACGAAGCTTTTAGATTGCTCTAGAATGATTCTAGAACTGCTTCTTTTGTCGCTATATTTACAGAACTGCCATTATTTTACATTATTCTTGCTTACATAACTTACAATAAATTTCAGCCTTGTTATGGACAAAATACTCAGTCACGCTCGCCAATTGATATTAACACATTGAAAAGCTTTTATAACAGAAATACTGTTCTCAAGTGTACATGTTAAATTTCTATATGTGTATTGTCAGAAGCTATATGATAACATATATTTTATAATCCCAACATGGAGCGGGATTCCTCTTGGTGAAGGGATGAAAGTGGAACAATAATACTACTAGCAACTTAACTACTACTAGGAACTTCTAAGAGGAAGGGATCATTTAGTTATGTTGACGATGTGGAAAAAAATATTCGAACTCTATATGGGATCCCGTTAAGGGACTGGTACAGCATGGAGGGGGTCACCCAATGAAAGGGTTGTGGACGGACACGTGTTCCACAACAAAATTTATAGAACAACGGAACAAGCAACTTCACAAAGCAACTAATCTTAGGAGTGGATGGGATCAAATTCGATCCACCAGGGATCAGGATTCACAAACGAAGATCATCCATCAGAACACAGGATCCCATAAGACAATGAAATCCTGTTCGAAAAAACCCCCACAAAAACAACTATGTTTATCAAAGATTATAATCATCTTTCTTTATAAAAGAAAACTCTAATTGAAGATTTCATACCTTAATAATTTCTTATTTTAAATCTAACGAAAAGATTGTAGAAATGTATATTCGGACAACAAAAGTTTTTTTTTTTTTTTTTTTAAAAATAAAAAGAAGAAACAAATATATCTAGTATAAATTGTCAATGTAGTATCTACAGAAGTTTGTGTTTTTCAAAAGAAAGTATGAATCCGAACAAGAATTGACGCAAATCCATCATCATGCAGAATGATATGCTGTGGGTTGTTTTCGTCTGCAAAAGGCAACTACTAAAATTATTTTCAAGAAGATGACCCACGGCCTAGCATACGCCGCAGACTTGCTCATTATAGATAGTGCAAAGAACGTGGGGGGGATGTGTGAGAGAACGGACACAAACAGCAGCACGTAGTAATGAAAAAAAACAACAACAAGCGAATTAAACGTGGAGACATGGGCACATTGGTTTTTGTTACATGCTCCCCACCGTTTACTAGCATACCCTGCCAACCATAAACTGTGATATTCCGACTCAAGGGTTAGTCATGTTCGCAAACAATGGGGAAAAGAAGAGGCAGAAGAAAACATTACAATTTAATTTAAAATTGTTCCATATAAGAATTGAACCCAGGACTTTCCGCGTGCAAGGCGGAAATAATAACCACTACACTACGAATAGTATGTTATTCGGTAAAGGAGCAACGCAAGTTAACGCAAGAAGCATTGTTGCCACCACACCAGCCCCCCGCCCTTTTTTTTTCTTTTCATCCCACTCCACTTGCAAACTGTGATCTTTCGAACCCAGCAAGGGTCATTCGCCATGCTCATTAGCACATTGTCGTTTAAGTGAATTAAATTAATGATTATTTAAATTTCTTAAAATAATAAAAGCCAATTAAATAATTTTTTATTTTAAAGCCAACATCAATTTTTTATAAATATCATATAAAAATTTGTCTGACTAGATTTGTAGAAAGTATGAATTGATCGTGTCTATAGGAAGTAGTATCAAGAAGCTATCAACATAAGATAAATCTCTACAAATTATAAAAGAATAAATTAAAAATTGAAAAGAATGAAATCAGTGGAATAATATTTTTTAGAAATTTCATTTTAAATTAACTTTTATTATTATTTTATAAAATAATTCCATGAGCTTACATAAAATAAATAACTAAAATTTGGTCTTTAACATTTTAATCAAAAGAGTAAAAGTTATTAACCCCTGACCTCTGGCCATGATGATGGTGTAATTAATATATTTAATAGATAAGTTTCCATTCATTTGAAATCGTCCTATGAGACTGTCACACATACATCATATGAGACTGTCACACACAACCGATGAGACTGTCACACATACATCCTACGAGACTGTCACACATACATCCTATGAGACTGTCACACACATCCTATGAGCCTGTCACACAGACAACATATGATACTGTCACACATACATCCTATGAGACTGTCACACACATCCTATGAGACTGTCACACAGCCAACATATGAGACTGTCACACATACTTCCTATGAGACTGTCACACACATCCTATGAGACTGTCACAGAGACAACATATGAGACTGTCACACAGACATCATATGAGGCTGTCACACAGACATCCTATGAGACTGTCAAACAGACATCCTATGAGACTGCCAAACAGACATCCTATGAGCCTGTCACACAGACATCCTATGAGACTGTCACACAGACATCCTATGAGACTTCCAAACAGACATCCTATGAGACTGTCAAACAGACATCCTATGAGACTGTCAAACAGACATCCTATGAGACTGTCAAACAGACATCCTATGAGACTGCCAAACAGACATCCTATGAGACTGTCACACAGACATCCTATGAGACTGTCAAACAGACATCCTATGAGACTGCCAAACAGACATCCTATGAGACTGTCACACACATCCTATGAGACTGTCACACAGACATCCAATGACACTGTCGCACAGACATCCTATGACACTGTATCACAGACATCATACGAGACAATCACACAGACAACATATGAGACTGTCACACATACATCCTATAAGACTGTCACACACATCCTATGAGACTGTCACACACACATCCTATGAGACTGTATCAAAGACATCATAAGAGATAACAACACAGACATCCAATGAGACTGTCACACATATCCTATGAGACTGTCACACATACATCCTATACGACTGCCACACAGACATCCTGTGAGACTGTCCCACACATATCCTATGAGACTGTCACATACATCCTATGAGACTGTCAAACACATCATATGAGAATGTCACACAGAAATCCTATGAGACTGTCACACAGACATCCTATGAGACTGTCACACATACATCATATGACCCTGTCACACACAAATCCTATGAGACTGTCACATACATCCTATGAGACTGTCACACACATACTATGAGCCTGTCACACAGACATCCTATGAGACTGTCACACAGACATCCTATGAGACTGTCACACACATCCTATGAGCCTGTCACACAGACATCCTATAAGACTGTAACACATACATCATATGACCCTGTCACACACATATCCTATGAGACTGTCACACACATATCCTATAAGACTGTCACACAGATATACTATGAGACTGTAACACACATCCTATGAGCCTGTCACACAGAAATCCTATAATAAGACTGTCACACACACATCCTATGAGACTGTCACACACACATCCTATAAGACTGTCACACAGACATCCTATAAGACTGTCACACACATCCTATGAGCCTGTCACACAGACATCCTATGAGACTGTCACACATACTTCCTATGGGACTGTCACACATACATCATACGAGACAATCACACAGACAACATATGAGACTGTCACAAATACATCCTATAAGACTGTCACACACATCCTATGAGACTGTTACACACATATCCTATGAGACTGTCCCACACATATCCTATGAGACTGTCAAATACATCCAATGAGACTGTCACACACATCCTATGAGCATGTCACACAGAGATCCTATAAGACTTCACACATACTTCCTATGAGACTGTCACACACATATCCTATGAGACTGTCACATACATCCTATGAGACTGTCACACACATCCTATGAGCATGTCACACAGACATCCTATGAGACTGTCACACAGACATCCTATGAGACTGTCACACAGACATCCTATGAGACTGTCACACACATCCTATGAGCCTGTCACACAGACATCCTATAAGACTGTAACACATACATCATATGACCCTGTCACACACATATCCTATGAGACTGTCACACATACATCCTATGAGACTGTCACACAGACATCCTATGATACTGTCACTCAGACATCCTATGAGACTGTCACACAGACATCCTATGAGACTGTGACTCAGACATCCTATGAGACTGTCACACAGACATCCTATGAGACTGTCACACACATATCCTATGAGACTGTCACACTGACATCATACGAGACAGTCACACAGATATCCTATGAGACTGTATCACACACATTAAACGAGACTGTATCACAGACATCCTATCAGACTGTCACACAGAATCATATCAGACTTTCACACAGACGTCCTATGAGACTTCAAACAGACATCTTATGAGACAGTCACACAGACATCCTATGAGATTGTCACACAGACATCCTATCTGACTGTCACACAGACATCCTATGAGACTGTCAAACAGACATCCTATGAGACTGTCACACATACATCCTATGAGACTGTCACACATACATCGTATCAGACTGTCACACAGACATCGTATCAGACTGTCATACAGACATCATATCAGTCTGTCACAAAGAATCCTATCAGACTGTCACACAGACATCCTATGAGACTGTCACACACACATCCTATGAGACGGTCACACACATATCCTATGAAACTGTCACATACATCCTATGAGACTGTCACATACATCCTATGAGACTGTCACACAGACACCCTATGAGACTGTCACACATACATCGTATCAGACTGTAACACAGATATCATATCAGGCTGTCACACAGACACCCTATGAGACTGTCATACAGACATCCTATGAGATTGTCACTTACATCCTATGAGACTGTCACACATACATCGTATCAGACTGTCACACAGGCATCGTATGAGACTCACACAAACATTCTATGAGACTGTCACAGAGACACCCTATGAGACTGTCACACAAAAACCCTATATAAATGTCACACAGACATCCTATGAGACTGTCACACAGACATCCTATACGAATGTCACACAGAATACCACTTTCAAACAAAGCTCAAGAAATGACCTGACTCAAACACGGGGCACATTATCTGACCACAGTGACCTAAGGCATGACTGGAGCAGCATGACCTACATGGACATTGATTTACAGAGCAGCCGTCAGCTTGAACCTTTTAAGGGCATGAACGCTCTTAGAGTAAAATGAAAGCCTTAAAATTATTTTTACTAGAATGCTCCAGTACAGAAAATATTTTCCAGACAAATTATTTTTATACCTCCCCGTTGATCAAGTTTGAGTTGGAAATTTGGACAAGACAGTTAATTCAAGCATGGCTGACCAGCTAACTTTGATGTTGGCCTGTAATCTGGACCTGGGAATGCTACCAGCAGAGCTGATGAGCAGGCACCAGGACGAGCAATCAGCGTGCCAATCAGCGAGCACGTGAGTTAAAGTAAATCACAGAGCTGGTCCCAGGGGAGCTCAATTTCTTTCCATAATCCGCTGTGTAATTGACTAGTTACGTCCCATGAAAGCCCAGTATTTTGAGACAGTGTCTTTTTTTTTTATCACCGCCCGCCTCCCCCACCTTACTTTTTCTTTCTCCCTAACTCCCATCAAGAAAGGGGAAAAAAAAGTTCTAAAATTATTAATTGGAGTACTACGCTTTGAGAAACACTTAAATACGAGTAAAAGAGTGTGTGCAGTGGAAAATCTTTCATCAATGGAAGATGACGTAATGAATTCCGCACTCTGTTGGTGTGGGGGTTCATTAATAAGTGCGTTGTAGTGGTGTGCATTAGGATGTGCGTTTGGGTATTGTGCATTAGAATGTACGTTGTGATATTGGGCATTAAATTGCGCTGTGATATTGTGCATTATGCTGTGGGTCGCGGTAGTGTGAATTAGGATGTGCGTTGTGATATTGTGCATTAAGATTGCGTTGTGGTTTTGTGCATTAGGATGTGTGTCGTGTTAGAGTGCATTAGGATGTGCGTGGTGGTAGTGTGCTTTAGGATGTGCGTGGTGGTAGTGTAAGTGGTATTTTAATCTTGTGTATAGAAGGAGAATCCTATTGTAAATCTGTACTAGACATCAGGATACACAATAGAGATAAACCCACGTCATGCAAACATGTAACATAAAATATAACATATCGTGGTATAAAAATTGTAGATAAAGGTAAGCAAAGAATGTCATATAGATACATAAAACTGGTTATTAGGTAAACTCGTTAGGTCACCATTGTAAATCAGCGGAAAGCAACACTAACTCACTCTAGGAACATGAGTCGTTAATAGCAGAAATTTAAAGTGCTTTACACAAGGTCAACCAGAATCCGTCATTGTCTGAATACCAAATGAACATTATAATAACAAGTAAAAGATTCCCAATATGAAAGTTTCCACAAGGTCCCCAAAGTTTAACATTTCACAATTCGGAAAGACTGTGTGATAAAGAAAGTAGCATTAACCAAAGGGGGTTAATAAATGTTTTTTAACTTCATCTTTTATTTAAACATGTTTTACTTCCCCTTGATAAGTTAAAAACGGATGCCGCTGTTTTCGGGAGGTACTATTCAATTTGTCAACAAATATGTTCTCCCTTTGGTCTATTCCTTATTGGTCTAAATGTTTTAAGAAAGGACATGCAAAACAGCCTGAACGAAGAAAACTTGTCTCTTCACCAAAGAAAACTTGTCTCTTCACCATAGAAAACTTGTCTCTTCACCAAAGAAAACTTGTCTCTTCACCAAAGAAAAACTTATCTTTTCACCATAGAAAAAATTGTCTCTTCACCAAAGAACTGATCAGCGATGTGCCACTCAAGGCAAAAATAAACTCATCTCGATTCACAGGAAAAACCGCTTTAAGTAAACACTTTATTGGGATCCCCAAATATCATTCACACTCCATAGCGTGGTTATAAACAATGGAGAATCTATTATCTGTTTTAGATGTTTATGTACTATAGGCGAACACCGTACATTGTAGAATAATTCGCTTTGACCTGTGATCTTCCAAATATCGTTTATGTATAGTTTATGTATGGGTTATGTATAGTTATATATCAAAGTTATATCAAATAAAGCACGTGTTTTTTTCGACTAACTGTTTACACTTTATATTCAAATACAATTTAAATATACATGGACAAACTTTTTGGTCGAACAAAAATATATTTTTTGCTTTATTTGCTACAAATATTTCTGAAACGGAGTTTTTGAGCCAGTGAAACATTTAATTTTTCACATTCACATGATTTGTTATAGGGTTCAACAAATTTTTTCCTGTTACTTAGTCATGTAAACTTGTAACTACCTTCAAAGTATTACCCTTTCCAAGATCCGATCAAGAAAAAAATGATCCTTCAAAAATTGTGAAAACAAAATGACAATGGGATCCCTCATGGCAATAGGATGCCTTATGGCGATGGGATTCCTCATGGCGATGGGATGCCTTATGGCGAGGGGATCCCTCATGGCGATGGGATGCCTTATGGCGATAGGATCCCTCATGGCGATGGGATCCCTCATGGCAATGGGATCACTCATGTCAAAAGGATGCCTTATGGCGGTTGGATGCCTTATGGCGATGGGATCCCTCATGGCGATGGGATGCCTTATGGTGAGGGGATCCCTCATGGCTATGGGATGCCTTATGGCGATAGGATCCCTCATGGCGATGGGATCCCTCATGGCAATGGGATCACTCATGTCAAAAGGATGCCTTATGGCGATGGGATGCCTTATGGCGATGGGATCCCTCATGGCGATGGGATCCCTCATGGCGATGGGATCCCTCATATCAATAGGATGCCTTATGACGATGTGATCCCTAATGGATATGGAATCCCTATGAGAACTGAGAAGTTCAAGCACTTTTTCGACATAGAAGGGCTGGAGAGTACGTGCCAGTGGGCTGGGGTTACATTGAGAGGGTACGAGCTTAATTTAAGAACCACTGAAGATGCTGACAAGAAATCTGCGGAGTTCACACCATTGCAAGTCCTTAAAGAAACATGCGGCAACGTTTTTAACCCATTACTGCATCTTCTTGACTTCTCCGTCGACTTAATTTATTTTGATTGGTGAGGCCATTAAAACAGAAGCACATTTTAAACCAGAGCTTCTCAATCATTTTCTGCTATCCCCCCTCCCACCACTAGGTAGAAGAAAACATTTCGCCACCCCCACACCCCGAACAACTGTTAATAGGATAATTTGTCTTAAAATGGTTACAAGTACATAAGTACACCTCTGCTGAGGACAAACGAGACCCATTTACGTAGCCTCGCCCCCCCCCACCCTTACTTGGCATACTATCATTAATCTTTTTTTTTAAAAAAAATATTATAGAAAAGTAATTCACAGATTTGAACCGTTTTTCCGCTCGAAGAGGGATCCTAAAGAGTACTATAGACGAATGGGGTCCTATAGAATACTATAGACGAATGGGATCCTATAGAATACTATAGACGAATGGGATCCTATAGAGTACTATAGACGAATGGGATCCTATAGAATATAGAAGCATGAAATAATTTTTATAGACACATCAGAAAATGGCGTTCCGTCAAGAACCTTAGTGTTTCAAAGTATTATTTACAGGAAAAAAGGAAGCATCTTTACGATGCACTGAGATTTTATTTGGTTTCCCACTGAAGACAAAATCATGGTATAGAAGGACATAATGTCTTCAGAACTTCAAGAAAAATGATAAACTATTTATTTCACAAAGTAATTAAAATTTAAAATATAAATATACATATAATAAATATATATAGACTACATATTTATATATATTTCAATTAAAGTATCACTTTATTCAGAAATTGAACCGCGTGAAAAAAAATCCCAAGTGTTCTCAAAAATTAAATTAAAATTCTTTATAATTCCATGACTATCAAAATATAGTTTGCTTATTAAAACTATTTTTTTTTTAACATGGGAAAATTGGATGTTCGTATATGAAAGGGTATTCCCTGTGCACACTTTTAATGGCACCTATGAACGCCATTTAAATTCACGATAGAAAGCTAAAACAAAGGAAAGTATACTCTGCTTTTTCCTTTGAGAAGTTGCTTCAGATTTAAAATAAAAATAACAAGTTAAAACTTTATGAGTTACGTGATTTGCTCACCCTGAGACCAAAGTATATTTTTTAAAACCATATGCACTACTCGCATTATTTACGACTACGAAACAATGTTGTTTAGTGAACGACCTGAACATTTTCTTTAAAACTGTATTGACAGATGCTAATACTAATAGTTAATAGCAACACATTTTAATAATGTTAAGTGCCAGTACGCAGTGTCCACTGATTATTCTCTGGTTGCTAGTGGTCATCGTACAGTTGTTAAAACCTGTCATCTGTGCCATCTCGATCGGTAAGTGGCTGCATTTTTGTACCTCAAGATGCGTACACATTTGTACATTAAGACACGGCATCTCTGTGTTTAAATCTTTTTGAGTCACCTGGGTCTAGGCCTGTGCTTCTTAACGCTTTGTGAGTCCCCTAGGCCTAGGCCTGTGCTTCTCAACGCTTTGTGAGTCCCCTAGGCCTAGGCCTGTGCTTCTCAACGCTTTGTGAGTCCCCTAGTCCTAGGCCTGTGCTTTTCAACGCTTTGTGAGTCCTCTAGGCCTGGCCTGTGCTTCTGAAACTTTTTAGTATAGCGGACAGGCAGGAATTTGTCCATTGCACCCGGGACCGTAGAACTATTTTTACTGTACTAACGTGGAAGCAGAAATGTTATTTCTTTTATTAATCGTGTCATGTTAAGTTTTTTATTGATGAAACATTGGCATATTATATATAGTTCGTATTATTGGTTGCAAGAAAGGGATTATAATTATATTTTTCTGTCCTTTTTTTGATAACTTCTGCCGACCGGTAGCGGATGGCCCACAACCGACACTAGTTAACGGACCACCACTTTGAGAAGCACAGCCCTGGGCATTCTTTAGAAAATGTAGAGCTACCCTAAGAAGACATTTAAAAAAAAATGTTTAAAAAAATTATTTTTTTTCGCACAACCTCAAAGACAAACAATGACACAAAATTGACAAAACCTTAGTGGTCATTTCGAGACCCATATTTCTTCTGTCTTCTGGGGGCGATGCCACAGTGGCCAGTAAACTATACTCATCAAGAAACTGAGCCAGGCCCCAGCCACTGTGCAGTTCGGGATGTGGTGGAGGGGAGGGGTTCTAAAAATTTGTTCAGGGCGTGTTAATTAGTTAAACTTTAATAAGAACATGGGCCATTTAGTAACGTGACCTTTTATCAAAGAAAATATTTCTCTAATCTACAAATAACGGCTATTTGTTGGGTCTCTTCATAACCCTCTGCCATTTACAAAAATAGAGAATAAAACGATACACATTTACAATTCTTCTTCTCTAGATCCACAGGTTGAAGCTATGCGAATGGAAAAGTTTTCTCTAGAAAAGACCTTATGCTTTCCTGGGTATTTTGGCTATAACTGCAGTTACGGTAAGACTCAAATTGGGGACGGTTAACAGTAGCATTTTATTATGGAACACTAAGACGACTTAGTATCTTTAGATTTTCTAAATTCATGTATTTATTTTAAAACGTTTAAATAGTCAATCAACAATGAATTCCATGGCTGATCTTCTTATACTTTATGCAAGAATTGTTATGTGTTCAATGAAAGAATTGTTATGTGTTCAATGAAAGAATTGTTATGTGTTCAATGAAAGAATTGTTATGTGTTCTGTGTTCAATGAAAGAATTGTTATGTGTTCAATGAAAGAATTGTTATGTGTTCATTGAAAGAACTGTTATGTGTTAAATGAAAGAATTGTTATATGTTCAATGAAAGAATTGTTATGTGTTCATTGAAAGAACTGTTATGTGTTCAATGAAAGAATTGTTAAGTGTGCAAGTAAAGAATTGTTATGTGTTCAATGAAAGAATTGTTATATGTTCCATGAAAGAATTGTTAAGTTTTCAATAAAAGAATTGTTGTTTTCAAAAAACAAAATTATGTGTTAATTGAAAGAATATTATGTTTTCAATGAAAGAATTGTTATGTGTTAAATGAAAGAATTGCTATGTATTCAATGAAAGAATTTATGTTTCAATGAAAAAAATTGTTATGTGTTCAATAAAAATTTTTATGTGTCCCATGAAAGAATTGTTATTTGTTCAATAAAAGAATTTTTATGTGTCCTGTAAAACAATGGTTATGTGTTCAATAAAAGAAGTGTAATGAGTTTAGTAACCCTCAACTATATGTATATATAAATTTATTCTAAGAAGTCTTCGTATAATATAACCGGCGATCCAGGCAAACGCGAATCTTAGTTAAAAATCTTAGTAACTTTCACATACCTTTTATTTAGAATTATTAATCAAAGCACTAAAGCTAAATTATGTATATTCGCATTGGTGTAAGAAACGAAAAGTAATTATACTCAATAATGACAACTTAAAGTTTTATTTACTAGAAAATAAACTGTCAAATAACTGTATTTATTTATCTGCTTTCAAATATTATTTTTCTTTTACTAGAGCATTATTAATTTTTAAAAAATTCTTTTTCATCCGCTGTAATTTGTGCTTCAGTGAACATAGCCCCCAGTAGTTCAGGCACTCATCCAGTGGTCACGGATGAAAATGTCCACACATGTGCCAGTGAAGTGACCAGTTTCATTGCCATAACCTTTCCCGAGTCCAGACCTTTTCGATTCATCAGATTGGTCTTCTCAGTCAGCAATGACAGTTTGTTCGTACTTAGCAAAGGTGAGGACTTGTATTAGCTCAGATGAGGACTTGTATTAGCTCAGGTGATGACTTGTATTAGCTCAGATGAGGATTTGTATTAGCTCAAGTGAAGGCTTGCATTAGCTCAGGTGATGAATTGTATTAGATCAGGTGAGGACTTGTATTAGCTCAGACTTGTAATAGCTCAGGTGATGACTTGTATTAGCTCAGATGAGGACTTGTATTAGCTCAAGTGAAGACTTGTATTAGCTCAGGTGATGAATTGTATTAGCTCAGGTGAGCACGTGTATTAGCTTAGGTGAGGACTTGTATCAGCACAGGTGAAGACATATCAGATAAGTTGAAAAGAATGTTCTAGACCTAGAGCGCGTTGACCGTTGTTTATCTTGTAGATGTCATATAAGCCAAGAACCTGTTCTCTTGTACCACAGGCAAACACCCAAAAGTCTATTTAAGATTCTTGGATATCAAGGGTTCAAAGGTTATGTGCAAGGATGGAAAAAAGGTCTTCATATATATGGGTGCCATGGATATTTATTGTGATAACTACTTCGAGTTCAAAGAGCTGATTGTAAATGTGAACGACAACCACATACTATGTGAAGTGTACATAACTCCAGGTAAAGTTTATAAGATACATTTTTCTTATGATTATGTCATTACAAAAAAATAACAAATAAAAAATTAATCACACAAACGAATTTTCGGATCAAAAACAATAAATTAAAGCTTTATTAATTGTCTAATACACAAACAAACGTTTAGGTAATGCGTTCACCAGTTCCAAGAACTAACACAAATATTAACAGTACATTTACCTAATAGAAATTCTATGTCATGGGAAAATATTATATTAAGTTGAAAAAAAAAACAAAAAACAATGACACATAATATAAGAAAAGGGATGGAGTGTCCAAAGTTACAGTAAAATCCACAACGGGAAAAAGATTCCACAGTTATATAAAATTGTGAACTTGGTTTAATCTATGTGGAGCCAAATAACCAAATCGTTTATAAATCTGTGCAAGTGAAACCATTTTTTATTCTAAATCTTTCAAGAGAGAAAGAAAGATGTCAACTTGTGGACAAGTATTGCAAAGGTTACTGTTGCAAACTATTGTTCCAATCTGTGCTTTCATATTAGGAAGGCGACTTTTCACAAGTAATCTTTAGGAGTCCTAATCTCTCCGATTAGCAAAATGTCGTGTTTTTTTTTTTTTTTTCGGTGAAGACTTTTTGTACTAGAGTCTTGTTTCATAAACTCGATTTTCTCATTTGTTCATTGAGACCTTGTGTCATTTACTCGATCATCTTACTTGTTTATTTGAACCTTGTATCATGCCCGCACGATCTACTAGAGTTATCTAACTTTCAACTAAGACACTCCCACACATCTCCCGTCAGGTCGACTCCTGCCAGGGACTCTCACAATTTCTCCACATGACCAAATTAACGCAACCTTTGACCCATCAGAACCTGATCTCTCCGCCTGCCCCGCTGCTGGCATAGATGGTCGGGTCACTGTGTCTTTTTACCACCAAGTGTCCATCACGCTGATCCTAGTGACCGTTGTCCACTGTAAGTTATCATTCTGCTCAGATACGTCACTGCCAGTTTTATAAAGTCTTGCTATACCACATACTATTCCTACATCTGAAATCATACATGTGCGGAGAGCTGAAAAGAAAAAACAAGAAGAAAAAAAAACATATTGAAAGACTCGCAGTCAATGAAATCTCCTAACAATAATAGTGGATAAAAGCTGCCAAAAGCCTCAGTAATTCCAAAAACGAACTCACCAAAAGACTCTAAACAATAGTCATAATAAAATCTTTCAAAAAGTTTTCTAAAATAAACTGGATATTTTATAGCCATCATAAACTATATTTTGAGTTTAGTTTTTTGGTAACTGGCAGATATGTGGCGTGTCAATGTAATAGTTTCTTGGGTCCGATTTAAAATAACAAAATCTTCCTATGTGTACATATTACATATATACAGACATACAAACATGCGTACAACACAGCCATCAAGATGTGATCTGACATTTTAGTTTCAAGGGGATGCAACTTAAAATTCTTAGATTTTCCTCATAATTTACAGTTGTTATTTCCCATTAGTTAAACGCATTGTAATTTCCAGTATTTTATTAAATAAAAATAAAGGTTAAAAAATAAACACTTTTTTATATGTGGACTAAAAATAAGAAAATAAATTAAAATTTATAAGTTAAATTACTTTGATTTAATATGACTAAAAACGTGGGGCGGGTGCTTATGAGGTTTTACAAATGCAGTTCATTCTTTCTCTCACTTATAGATCTCTATTTTGGCTTCTAAATTACAAATATTTAATTTACATACCAAACACATATCTTTGTGTTGTATTTTTAAATAAGAATGGGATGTTGAAGCAGCTGCACCTCATTTTTAGTCATATGAAATCAAAGCACTTGAACTCATAAGATTTAATTTATTTTCTTATTTTCAGTCTTATTTTAAATCTTTCTCTTACCTCTATTTATTTTTAATACCAAACACCTCATCAGCGCCTGCCCAACGTTTTAATACCACGGTAATGTGGTCACGGGGTGAACTCAGGTTACACGTGAATGTCAACAACAGACGGATACATATGTTATATAGAGATAAACTAAAAGATGCATTAATTTAATAACGGTACATTCGATCGATCTGAAATTTTGATACAATGCATTGTCATCAAAATATATATCTAAGTGAAAATTTTGCGATCTCTATGACCATCAGTAGGGGTTGAATTTAACGTTTGAAAATTTGAAATTTTGTGAACACAGACAAAACGGAACGAAAGCAAGTTAATTTTAGACGTGGTAAAATATACAGAGGTACCTCGAGATACGAATTTAATCCGTTCCAGGTTGGCTTTTGTATCTTGGACTTTTTGTATCTCGAACTAAGTTTACACATGTAAAATACTTAACCCGATCCAACCCAGACAGAAATTAAACTAAAAATTGAAAATGTCATTGAGGTCAAAGTAAGATTCTTTCCCCTCAAAAGTAAACATTATACATCAAATAAATAATGGTAAAACAATGTAAACACAATACATTAATGAAAAATAATATATACACCTATGTGAACCGTTATATTTCGATGGAGCCGATGTGGCGGAGTGTCGGAGGAGGTGTTAGAGGAGAAGAATAAATGTAAGAAAACATTGCTGCATAAAGTGGGAAACCATATGATTTATGAAAATATTACGCTATGTAAGACTTTACATGAATTATTTTTCAATGGATGTTTATACGTAATAAAACTATACACTAAACATTCATAAAAAATAAAAACGTATATACATTTTTTACTTAACTTTTAAATTTTAAATTATTATTATTAGATCTATTTACTTTCTGTTTTGGGTTTTCTAATATTTTTTTTTCAGTTTTCATTTTCTTTGTCTCACTTCCACCAATATCTTTGCAAGAACTCGACCTGTTTGGAAAATTTCCACCCACGTGTTACTCACTATTGTCAGCTGTGGCTTATTCTTAACTTGTTTTTTTTTTTTTTAGTATCTTTGGAAACAAATTTTTCGAGTGACCTCGTATCTGTGATTTGTTGTATCTTGAATAATTCACATCTCGAAGTAACGCTGCATTTTAAAACATGAAAGCAATTGAAAAGTTTTCTTATTAAAAGGAATTAATTTCATAAAAGCATGAAGACATTTTTTCCAAATAGTTTATAGAGTGTATAGACATTTCATAACACACATCTAACAGATAGAATCAGCCAGTGCAAAATTTCAGTCCTAAGGGCCGCCAAAAAGATACGAACTAAGTAACAATCAGACTAACATGATTGACATTTCATCGACCTTGACCTTGTCATGACTGACGTGTCATCCAGCCCCAACAGGGTCCCAGGCCAAGAGGCTGTTCCTCACGACTTACAACGAAGCCGACGTGATCGTGGCGCGACTGATCTACAGAGATATTGCCTACAAGATGGACATCGCAGTGACCAGCTCTCTACTCGTCCTACCCACCAAGATGGTCATTTTGTTAATCACTGACAAGGGTCTACGGACTTCGGGGGCGTTCATTTGCACAGTATCAATTTTGGGGGGTGAGCAGTTTTATATTGGTGAGGGTATTTGCTCTTTGTGTGTTGTAAAGTTGATAATGACAAGGATTAGCTGATGTTGGGTGAGTTGTAAAGTTGATAATGATAAGGATTAGCTGATGTTGGGTGAGTTGTAAAGTTGATAATGACAAGGATTAGCTGATGTTGGGTGAGTTGTAAAGTTGATAATGATAAGGATGAGCTGTTGTTAAGTGGGTTGTAAACTTGATATTGCGTCTCATTAAGTTGACTATGATTAATTACACAATGACCAGTACACAATTGATGAAATTTATGCCAAATTCATTTTGTTGAGAGGATCATTTTTAGACTTGTAGTGTACCTTATAAACTGATTGGTGGGTGGCGCATTCAGACTCGCTGAATGTGTGTTGTTTTGATGGAGATGTCAGAAAAAGCACGGACTGCTTGGCCTAATTGCTTGGTCCAGCTTGCCTGAAGACACAGTTGTTCTCAAGAAACTGTACCATCAGAATAAAACATACAGTTTCAAGTATATCAATAGACGTTTAGAGTATAGTTTCCCACTGACGAGGGCTTCAGAAAATCAGTGCCGTTTTAGGGTCTAGGTATTTAAGAAACACCATTCGTGGTCCAGTCCAGTAACTGCGCTTGGCTAATTCTCTTTAGGCGCAGATAATTTTTTAAAAAGTCAATATTGCATGGAAAAAAAATTACACAGTTTTTTTTCGCTATGACAGCATTGGAGTCGTCATCTCTCATTTCTCGCACTTGCTGCGTGCCATTGCCACACTAAGTGCCTACAGCAAACGTCTTGTTCCAGCTGAGAGGTTACTTAAATTAAGAAGAGCGAGTAATCTTGTAAACACAAAGTTGTGCATCCCTGACGCCTGACGGTCCCAGTAGTTCTATATTACACCAGAGCCTGGTTGGCTTTCTGAAGAAAAGAAGAACGAACAAAACGTGTTATGGGAGCAGCCGTAACGATGGTTGTGTGTGTGTGTGTGTGTGTGTGTGTGTGTGTGTGTGTGTGTGTGTGTGTGGAGGGGGTGTCAACTATTTATTTATACATTTATATATAGAGCTTAAAAGATATGGAGTGGCCACATATTTTTTACACATACATTTAAATTTCATGTTGTTTAATCTTTTAATTGAGCAGCTCGTGTTTTTTTTTTTTTTTTGACATGTAAATTTGAAACTGGAAGATTAATGTTGGCACGAAATACAATATAACGCATGTTCCACAGTTTTCTAATACAAAAACAAAGTAGTGGTTCTGAAAACCATCAATACTGACATGTTTAATGGTACGTTCAACAATGAGGTCGACTTAGGTGATGCAAAGACCACTATCTTTTGTCATAAG
Organism: Radix auricularia; assembly: GCA_002072015.1. Taxonomy (NCBI): domain Eukaryota; kingdom Metazoa; phylum Mollusca; class Gastropoda; family Lymnaeidae; genus Radix; species Radix auricularia. The sequence continues at coordinate 383,778 of MUZC01004436.1, read as the reverse complement.
GGCCATTTTGGCTGACGCAAAGACAACTCTCTGTTGTCAGATAGGCCAAATTGGCTGACCAATGACCACTCTCTGTTCTCAGACTGTCCCCACGGCAAGTACGGTGCCATGTGTGAGCTGACGTGCAGCAGACAGTGTCGCAACAACAGGTGCATGCTCTCATCCTACTGTCTACACTGCAACAGTCACTTTGGCGTGGACTGTATGGAAGGTCAGAGAAGAGCGCACAGATGTATGGCGTCACGTGATGGGAAGGGAGGTATAGGGGGAACATAATTTAAAAAACAACAAAAAAATAAAATAAAATAAAAGTAATAAAAACGAAAAATAAAAACGAGAAACAGATAGAGAGATATAGAGGAATAAGAGAAGAAGAGAGAAATAGAGAAATTTCAATATCGGCAGTCCAATAGATTAGTTGTCTCAACCTTTTGAGGCTCAGGGCCCACTTCAAAAAATTTAGTCTTAGCCACGGACCACTGCCGAATAGTGTGCAACAGCCGAGCCGGTCATGTATATAAAATTATACTTTGTAAATAACTAGTTACTGGTAGACTTGTTAGTAAAACTACACTAATATGCTACGATTTGGTTGCACCGAAAACAATAGTATAACGGTTTTCTTTTTTAACGAACAATTGTCATTTATACTAGTCTCATAATCTTCTGATTTAATCTACTTGCTCACGTAAACAAACAAACAAACAAACAAACAAAAACAAAAATAAAATCTCCCTAAACTGTAAATTGTATTAGAAATACATCTATATTAGTTTTATTGAATGCAAACGATGTTTTGTGTTTATTGTAAGTAAGCTTTGCCGAAAACCCACTTTCACCAAGTTGCAAAGGGTAAAAGTATTTTAAAAGCTATCTGAGACAGCTCTGAATACTCAAAAATTTCATTAAGCCCAAATTCTGATGCAACATATTCAAAGTAGTATAGCTAGTCAGTTAAATGACTTAGTTTTATAATGATGTTGATACATTTATTTAATGAGTCAATGTGTGCGAGAATTGGACTGAAAACCCACGAAAAACCTATGAATGTCCAAGTCCCAAAACTATAAGTTATATTGACCCTGCAATGATTGGATAAGGTCAGAAATCAAATTTATCAACAGTAATTTATTTATTTCAGCATTTCCTAGTTTATTGTTCTCGGTGATTTCGTACAGTTGCTCAGACATGTCAAAGTTACTTAGAAATAATGTTGTTTTCAAAATATATACCTTTTTCGTTGAAGTAAACAAAATGAGGGGTGAGACTGCAATCAGGCTTATAAAAAATTATATGGAAAAGACATAAACAAGGTAAAGGTTAGTCTGACAGGACGTAACAAAACAGCGAACTTTCCGGCAAAGCGCCTTTTTCAACGACATACAGTACACAAAGAAAACGAATATAAAAAATAAAAACTTAGCTGCGGGGAAATCAAAAGAATCGATTCAGCGAAGTAAGTCAGAAAAGCAACTCATAAGCTTTTGTTCAAATGATCAACAAGCTTAGAGTTTTTGCTACAGGAAACTCCCTTACGTCATCACGTAATAAGAGCCTGATAACCAACAAAGTTCAGTATACATCAGTAGTTGTAAATGTCAAAGATTCAGATTGGAACATAAGAAAGCAAGAAGGACGAGAATTCAGTGAACGAGTCTGGATGCAATGTTGCACTGCTGAGTGCTGATCAAAAATATTTTAAAAGTCTGAGCTTAAATCTTTTTTTTTTGCTAGTCTTTCTCGATGAATAATACAAAGCATAAATTTCATGCTTTGCTCGTGGACCACCAGACACATGTCCGCGGACCACAGGTTGAGAACCACTGCAGTAGAAAGCTACAAATTTAATTTCCATCAATACTCACAGTTTCTATGAGTACAGTCGTGTTCTTGATACTGACATTAAACTGATCTCGTTTACATGCCTTTTGTGGAAGCTGTCGAATAAGTCCCATGATTAAATCACAGAGTGATCAATTAGTTTAGCGGGTAACAAGATTGTCAGAATTTGGATATCATCGAGGTTATTGTTTTGTTTTTTTTAAAGATGTGATTGGTTCCAAAGGCGTGTCTGCGAAAAGTACCACAGTACAACACCCTAATATGACGGCATGTGGGCTCAAAAATTGTTATTAAGGGTCGACATTAAACGCTCTCAGGCTCTCAACCGTCACGATGACATAATAATCACCAAAAAGTTTGTCATCATCCTACGCCTAACCTTTAACCCCCCTTCCCCCACGAGGTTGCATGGACACAACCGTGAGGGTGACGACCTGGTACAAGTAGGTGGATATCTGGAATTTAAAAAAAAAAAATAATAATAATTTTGAATCTGTTTGTATCACGTGCACACAATATTGTGTTCAAGATGAGAATCTCGTGTCTGCGATCACTGACGTCACTTCCTGATTCCAGATTGCAACAAATGTAGAAGTAAGACTGAGTGTACCAGATACAGCGGGTATTGCTCGGAGGCCTGTGCTGAGGGATTAACGGGGGATTACTGTAACGAGGGTGAGTAGCGATTAACGGAGGATTACTGTTACGAGGAAGAGTGGGGATTAACGAGTGTGAGTAAGGGTCAATGGAGGATTATCATAACGAGAGTGAGAAGAGATTAACGCGGGGTTACTGAAACGAGGGTGAAATGGGAATAACTTGTCGGAAGTAAATATTGAAATACATTTTACATGATGGTCAGATAGTCGGAGCTTGGTGTTTATCATGTCATATTTTGTTCCCTAAGTCTGTTCCTGACATGTTTCCCCTGATGAAATATGTTGCTATATGTTCCCTTAAAGTATGTTCCAGAAACTGTTCCCCTGACTTAAAATGTAGTAACATGTTCCCTTTAAGTCTATTCAAGAAAATGTTCTCCAGACTTAAAATGTAGTTACATGTTCCCTTTAAGTATGTTCCAGGCACTGTTCACGTAACAGATGCGCACGATCAGACGGCTCGTGTGAGGATGATTGTCAAGATGGCTTCCACGGACTCAAGTGTGAATTCGGTAAGTAATATGGAATAATTTTATTCTTTCTATACGCTTCATCCTACTTTGCCGATCTTATCGCCTAGTTCCGTCCTTCTATGTGTTTAATAACGATTAAATTTGAAAACATAAAAAAGTGATTTGCATTTGTTCGACATGCTAAAATCATGGCTGTTCAAACGATCGTCATTCAACAACGGCAATAGACTAGACATTATATATAACCAATAATAGCGAAACGTCGCGTTCAATGCTCATAACCGCGTGTTTAGGTTTTGTTTGTGTGTGTGTATCACATAACCTCGTGGGCGTAGGGGGTTCTAATGTTGCCATTAAAACTTTCCATGGGGCTTGGTAGACCTTGGCGGCGCCCTTCTCCTCTCCAGATAGCGGAGGACATTTTAGCAATAGTCATTCATCAACATTTTTATCGTGGCTTTTAACGTGGGCTCGACCCCGTGCCGCTCAGCTTGCGAGGCGAGCGCACAATAGGCTTCTCTATCTAGCCGCCTTTTTTAGGGTGAGGGATACGGTTAGAGTTAGAGTTGTTAGAGTTGTAGTTTAGATAGTTCCATTCCACATTTCACCCCTTCACTGTTTACTTTTAGGGACTACTTTAGACAAGCCTATGATAAAAACATCAAATATTCATTTTCGACTCTCTTATATGTTACTGAAGCTCCTTCTGTACAGAAGATTATTGCGTCCTACGCTTATACGACTCTCCATGTATTCTCCCCATATTAAATATTATCTCATTTTGTCAAGACATTAATAATAAGTGAAGACTTCAGAGTTGAAAGTAATCTACCCACTTCTACCCCCCCCCCCGTCCCCGCAGTTTGTAATCCCAACTGTGGAGGAAACAGAACGTGTGATAGGATCAACAGCGCATGTCTGGAGGGATGCGACACCAGTTTTTACGGAGAGGTATGTGACCAAGGTATGCTTTAACGAACCAGGTGTGACTGGCGCCTCTACTCACAGGTGGTGTTTGTATATGACCCAGTTTTGTCGTGTCACTCTACTAACAGCGTCATATATCTGACCAGTTGGACTTGCGATCGTAATCATTTTAAAATCCTTTATATTAACTCGAGGCGCCTTCTTATTTGCTTTTCGCAAAAACTTTGGATCGATTTCTAACCCTTATCGAGTTGAAATTTAGCAGGCAGACTCATGGTGACGATAAAAATGATGTAAACAAATTTCGCATCGATCGAATGTACTGTAACTTTAGTAATGAAATTTTAGATATCTCTATGTATTTCCTTGTAACATGTAACTTTTTATGCAAGTTTGTCGCGCAGTGCCTATTATATTGAACGCGTGGTGCGTATTATACTAAACATACTTTTAAAATATTTTCCCCATCTGTAAATGTTTGTGCTAGTCTGTGGCGTGATGGGTATTTTATTGTTAGTTAAATCTCATATATAAAAGGATTTATCGTTTTAAAAAAAAGTTTTTTTACGGGTTTTTGAAATTATTGTTTCCATGGTTTAATTTAATGTTTTAATTTTCAACTTCTCTCTATCCTAGCGTCAGAATTACATTTTGTATTTAGGTGGTAAAATTCTCTTGTCGACAGTTTGTCCATCTGAATGTTACAATCTTCTCTAAACAGTTTGTCCATCTGAATGTTACAATCTTCTGTCAACAGTTTGTCCGTCTTAATGTTACAATCTTCTGTCCACAGTTTGTCCATCTGAATGTTACAATCTTCTCTATACAGTTTGTTTATCTGAATGTTACAATCTTCTGTACACAGTTTGTCCAACTGAATGTTACAATCTTCTGTACACAGTTTGTCCAACTGAATGTTACAATCTTCTGTCAACAGTTTGTCCATCCTACATGTGGAAGAACTCAGCAGTCCCGAGCCTGCGCTCTTCATGGGGCTTCCCGGAAAACCCCCTCAGCCCTCTGGCCCCCTAAGGGACGTAAAGACTGAGAAGCCCCCCCCGGAGCGGTCGCTGCTACAAGCGGCCGCCTGGGCGTCCAGGGCACTGGGCCGAAAACGCCTCCCACTAAAGTATGCCTCCCGAGGGAGGTGTGGAATTTGCCTACTGTGACTCGCTATCAACATAGTATCACTTTGGCGCCACCACGGCAAAGCTTACGAGTCTATATAGTTTAGATCGCCGCAAAGCGTGGGGATCATCACTGACCTAACTAGGGTTTAACCCCCACCGGAAGGTTTCCTCAGAGCTGGCGACCAAAAGCGTTTCCTAGCGTTACCTTTTGCTATTCCGTGCTGGCGCTCCTGGCCCTAAACCGGTACCGCTCAACAGCGTTGCTAGTTAATTGAGGGGGACGAAACGGTCGCTTCGGAGTAACCCGACCCTCAACGGGTACTTTGGTTTTCATCATCGGCATTGCATCTAAATGCTTTGCCTAAGATCCGTACAGCGACTGTAATCATATTTGACTAGCACCTAACGCCTAACAACGGCCTTCGGCTATCCAAGCCTGGTGTTTGTCGGTTTCAGGTCGCAATGCGCACCACGACCTTACTCGTCTGTCGAACCACGTAGAGGTCACCCCATCTGAATGTTACAATCTTCTGTCCACAGTTTGTCCATCTGAATGTTACAATCTTCTGTCCACAGTTTGTCCATCTGAATGTTACAATCTTCTGTCCACAGTTTGTTCCTCTGAATTTTACAATCTTCTGTCCACAGTTTGTCCATTTAAATGTTACAATCTTCTGTCAACAATTTGTAAATTTAAATTTTACAATCTTCTGTCAACAGTTTGTCCATTTAAATGTTACAATCATCTGTCAATTTGTCCAACTGAATGCTACAATCATCTGTCAATTTGTCCAACTGAATGTTACAATCTTCTGTCCACAGTCTGTCCATCTGAATGTTTCAACTCAACATGTGAACAACACACTGGAGCCTGCACCAATGGCTGTAAGCCAGGTTTCTACGGAAAACATTGTGCTCTACGTAAGGTTACGTCTTTCATAACGTGGATCTTGTTGAAAAAAATGTAGATATTTTGTTGTTTGACGAGTTCAGGCATAAGTATTGATTAATTTATGCTCATGTCAGTCAAAATGTCTGCACTTCATACTACCATGTCAGTCATAGAGTATGTACTTCATATGATCATGTCAGTCATATACTATGTACTTCATAAGATCATGTCAGTCATACAGTATGTACTTCATAAGATCATGTGGCTCATATACTATGTACTTCATAAGATCATGTGGGTCATATACTATGTACTTCATAAGATCATGTGGCTCATAAACAATGTACTTCATAAGATCATGTGGGTCATATACTATGTACTTCATAAGATCATGTGGGTCATATACTATGTACTTCATAAGATCATGTCAGTAATACAATATGTACGTCATACGATCATGGCAGTAAAACAGTATGTACGTCATAAGGTTATTGTCGGTGGTCGTTGTCTAAGGGTTCTGATCGAGACTTCACCGCCAACTTGCGTACATAGATTGAACACAAAGTCCTTGTACCATAAGTAATCTTTATTCACCCGAGTCTTCACTCGTAACATATGTACATCTCTATTAATAGTAGTACAACTCCGTACACCTTAACTTCAACATGAACAGCCATCGGTCCAAACAACCGACCCTGGGCAACGCAAAGCCTCGTGTCCCTCTTGTGTTCCCTCGTTCCGTGTTTCCTGTGTACCCCGTCGACTTACGTTTCTCCCACTGAGACACACCCGAGTTATATCCCCGTGGGCCTGGACTGACCTTGCATGGACTCTGATCCACGCCCCCACGTGAATCTCGCTCACAAAACATCATCCATGAGCTTGTGTCCACGCAGACATATCACTTTAACAAACAGTGATTCTCATAACCCTGACAATTATGTCAGTCATACAGTATGTACGTCATAAAATCATGTCAGTCATACAGTATGTACGTCATAAGATCATGTCTGTTAATCAATATGTACTTCATAAATCCTATCAGTCATATACAGTATGTACTTCTTAATGTTAAGTCAGAGAAAATTTTTAATAAATGTGATATTCAACTGCATGCCCTATGATAGAAATACACCTTCTGGCTGTTTGTTTATTTGATTTTACCATGGCGCTCTTCTCTAATGAAAGCAAGATTATCCTGTTGGTCGGTTGTACTCCCAACAAAACTCAAAGGTTCTAATGTTACCTAGATAAACCCACTTGCTTGCCAGATTATTAAAAAAATGTTTTTATCTAACTACTGGCCCTGTGCAGAATGTTCTAAATACTGCTATACCCCTGGCTGTAACATGAATGACGGGACGTGCCGAATCGGCTGTAAACCAGGGTTTTATGGTAAACACTGTACCCAAGGTGAGTCTCTGCTACCGTTTGTCATGACGTGCTACAGAAATACGAAACAATGGAAGAAAATATAAAAAAAAACAAAACAAACAAACATGGCTTTATTGGAGTTAAAAGTTTTAGTATTTAAAACTGAGTCAGACATCTTGAACTCAAAGTGACCACATTAGTAGTATGTAATGCACGGAACGATTATATTTTCTGGGGCAGCCCAGAAACGTCACTTCCGGTCTATGACGTCACATGTGGTGGGCGTGGTTACTTCCGGGTTATGGTTAGGGTCATTTCCGGTTATGTTGGGGGTCATTTCCGGTTATGGGTGGGGTCATTTCCGGTTATGGGTGGGGGTCATTTCCGGTGGGTGTGGTACCAAGATGACGCCGAACATGTCTAAACACGTGGTCAAAATGGCGTCCAAGATGGCGTCCAAGATGGTGGCGAACATGTCTGAACTTGTTTTTCAAGATGGCGCCCATTGTAGGGGCAATAACTGGTTTATTATTTGAGTAAATTAAGTTATTTCCCTTTGTTTTCTTTTATAATGTTATTAAATTA
>MUZC01004436.1:351386-367349 GCA_002072015.1 Radix auricularia | reverse complement strand
CGCCATCTTGGACACGTGTTTAGACATGTTCGGCGCCATCTTGGTACCACACCCACCGGAAATGACCCCCACCCATAACCGGAAATGACCCCACCCATAACCGGAAATGACCCCCAACATAACCGGAAATGACCCTAACCATAACCCGGAAGTAACCACGCCCACCACATGTGACGTCATAGACCGGAAGTGACGTTTCTGGGGCTGCCCCAGAAAATATAATCGTTCCGTGCATTACATACTACTCACATTTAATCATTTGTCTTGTTTTATGAGCTGTATTAAAAGAAATAGAATATTGAATATTTACAGTCATAATTTTCTAGTTAGAGACTTTATGACATGTATTGTGAGCCATGCGGAAAATTGTTGAAACCTTATCTTTGTAATTAGTTAAAGTAACCTACAATGACCTTAAAATTGGATATAACAGACCACGTGACTTTGTCTGCTACTCATCTAGAATGTGACCACTACTGTCTGAACAGAATCTGTGACCGAAACACGTCAGAATGCTCTGTGGGATGTCATCGTGGCTTCACAGGGAGATATTGTCTTCACAGTGAGTCTTGTAAGACATTCTCTCTACCCACCCCAGATATCTCTTCACAGTAAGTCTTTTAAGACATTCTCTCTACTCACCCTAGATATTGTCTTCACATTGAGTCTTGTAAGACATTCTCTCTACCCACCCCAGTTATTGTCTTCACAGTCAGTCTTGTAAGACATTCTCTCTACCCACCCCAGATATTGTCTTCACAGTCAGTCTTGTAAGATATTCTCTCTACCCACCCCAGATATTGTCTTCACAGTCAGTCTTGTAAGACATTCTCTCTACCCACCCCAGATATTGTCTTCATAGTGAGTCTTGTAAGACATTCTCGCAACTCACCCCAGATATAGTTTCCGAAGAGTCTTGTAAGATCTTCTCTATATCAAGATATCTGTGAGTCTTTTTGTAAAACATAAAACTCCACGAAATTTAAATATCTCTTTATGTCATATTTAAGTATCAGTTCATTTTTTTAGTTGCTTTTTGTGAATAGTGTAAAATAAGATAGGAATATCCATTAGATTGAACTCAAACTAATCAGCCATACAATAAACTCGTGACAACTGCCTATATGCTAGATATACTCAAGTAATCAAAAGTTTGATTCATGCTCTTCACTTTAATTGAAATGATGGACCACCCTCCACGGGTTACATACTATTGCAAGTCCCTGAGCTATATTAATACATATAAATAAATGACAAATGCAAATTTATTACGTCATCTTATTAATTTACGCTAAACTAGGGGTCGGCTACCTTTTTCGCCGGAAGTTTCCAGTTTTTAAGAAGCCGCTAATATGAGTTTTGAAAAAAAAATATTTGCGATCGAGACTAGTGACGCATCTTGACATCGAATAACCGCATGTGTGTTGCGAGCCTCAGGTTGACCACACATGGCCTAAATAAATGCAATCAGGCATTTCAATTCGTCCGATCATCAGAAAAACAAAAATGACCAGGCAGTGAGAATTCCGGTTTCATCGTGTCTTTCCTCTAACACCCCGCTCCCCCTTTTTTCTACCAAACCATTGCGGTGCGGCACTCACTTTAATCCAGAATGCAATAACTGTGGTGGGGACGGCAGCTGTCACCAGTACACCAGGGAATGTCTGGCAGGATGCGCCTCTGGATTCGAAGGGGAGAGGTGTGTGACAGGTAATAAGGGCCAAGGTCACGGCGTTCTGATCTCACCTGTATAAGTATAATTTTTGTTATAACTTTTTTTTTATCTCGTCGATCTTTGTGCAAAAGTAATAAAGCTATAAACATTAAAGAATTTCTGCTGTAAGTTTTTCTCCGTTTGAATTTCTTTTATATCTAAGATTGCTTAGAGAATTTTTCAATTAGTAGATGTTTCAACCTGTCTCATTTTAGTGTATGGTTATGTAGACTCTCGGCTGATATTTCTTTTCATTTTAAACGTGGATGTCTTTTTCAAATCCCAGTGCGTTTAATTTGTTTGTTTCAGAGCTTTAAAGAATTTTGAAATTAAACTTTAAGACAGTCAATCTGACATAGAATCTCACTTCCTTATATTTTATATTAAAGTTACATTTATGCTATAAACTTTCTTCGTTAAGTAGTATTTGTACAGTGTACCTTCTACGTAAGGTTATATTTCTACAGTACACTTTCTATCTTAAGTTCAATTCGTACTGTATACTTTATTTCTTTGAAATACACTCCAGACTTTACAGAATTAATTATATACGTGCCTCCCATTTCATGACACAACATGATTTGTTCCCTTTATCCCCTCCACTCCAGTTAACAAAGAGGTGTTCTCTGCCTGGCTATACATCTCCATCATCGTCATTGCCGTCATCTACTCCATCTACACCGGATACTGCCGCAGGAAGAACTACAAGTTGTCACTTTCAGAAGGCGAGGAGGAGATGTGATAGGTTACTGTGAGGCGGTCAAGTAAACTTGGTTACTGTGAGGCGGTTAAGTGAATTAGGTTACTGTGTGACGGTCAAGTAAATTTGTTTACTGTCAGGCGGACATGTAATTTTGGTTACTGTGAGGCGGACATGTAAAATTGGTTACTGTGAGGCGGATATGTAATTTTGGTTACTGCGAGGCAGAAATATCATGTTGGTTACTGTGGGGAAAATGGGATCAAATTGCACGAATCGATCTGAGGGAATTGAACCTGCTTAGGAGATTGTTTCATGGAGATCTGAATCTTTTTCAACAAGGGCTGACAGTTTCTAGACCCGAACTAGGGAGCTGTGACATCACATCTTCTCTAGGGCTATAGATGCCTGGAGAAACAGCTACGTCAGTGGTCCCTCTGTAATCCTTATGTCTTGGGAAAGCTACGTAAGAGGTCCCTATGTAGGCCCCATGTCTGGGGAAACAGTTAGAGGTCACTGTGTAAGCCTGATGTCTAGGGAAAGTTACGTAAGAGGTCCTTCTGTAAGCCCGATGTCTGGGGAAAAACTTATGTCAGTGGTCCCTATCTAAATCTGATGTCTGGGGAAACAGTTACGTCACATTTTAACCCATACGAACCCCTACGAGCTAAGAAAACTAGATCCTAATATTGACTCATTCTTCTCGGCACCAGAGTTAGTGGAATTCTGATATTTCCGCCCTGTTGTATTGATGATAAAGAGAACTCAATGCAAAGTGGGAAAGTGTTGGCTTTTGTTATGTCACAAATGTATTTTATGATTAAAGTGTATACATTGCAGAAATCTAGAGTGGCCTTTGTGAAAATCTCATGTTTCATTCAATATTTAAGAGTTTGTGGGAAGAAGCTAGTGAAGCATTAATATCATATGATAATGTATTTATACAGCATAAAGTTTTACTTACAATCGCCATACACCTTTGCTTAAAGTAGGGATACCCAAACTTTTCTCCGAGGGGCTGCATTACCTGTCAAAAAGCAGTTTGGGGGCCGACTACTAACCCCAACTACTAAGTTTTGTGGTAAACTACAGTTAAAAATAGTATTTTTGTAGATTAAAAGGTCACCAGGGGCCGGATGAGAGGGACAATCGGGCTGCATCTGGCTCGCGGGCCGTAGTTTGGAGACCACTAACTTAATGCATCATCAACTAAATAAAATGCACTCTGAAAAATACGTATATAATAAAAAGAATTATTCAGAGGTTGAAAGCAGTTTTAAACAGTCATTGACATAATAAACGTTATAGATGTTATACAAGTATAGAAAATCCTACCCTTTTAACATAGCCTCTGGAGTAAAAATATTACAAGTTACTTGATTTATAGATTTAATTTGTTATGGACATAGATTTCCACATTAATTTATCTATATACAAAATTGAAACGAATCAAATATAAGTATACTTTGTTTAGAAATATTTGTTCTACTATTTAATTCTCCGACTGGTCAAGGCAAGAAATAAAATAAAATAAACATAAGTGAATTTATAAACATAATAAAAAAAAGACTTAAGGGTGATTGGTTGAATGAGTAACTAACAATGTCATCAATAAAATAGAGTACAGCGTTATTAGAATAGACAACAATTCTATCCACGTACAATCATGTGTCTAAGATACATGGCACCATTTCCCAACCAGTGTGACATCTCACACTCTACACGAACTATCTCATCTTTCGACCGACCCCTCATATTAAAGAGGTAAGAACAAACATTAGACTGTCATACAAGTTTTTTCAGTCTAAACAATTTCAAGCTACAAAATCCCTTTTCAGGTCTTTGAATATTGAATGATTTAGCCCCGGGGTAAGTGGCAGACAAAGTGACCTGGCCCCGGAAACCCTAATGGTAGTGACAACCTCAACATTTGAAAAGACTTCAACAAAAATATTTATGTCATTTCTACGGTTTAAATTGCAGCTGAATAATTCATATCTTCCAGGAAAACTTTTGGTCCATCTGCTGTCCCCTGGAGACAAATAAGACGATGTAAGGTCATCGTGCCCCACGAGATTTATTCGTGGATTAGTCAGATAATTGGCGGTAGGAAATTTCCATGGATTACAAAAGAAAGTAGAATTATAATCAATTCACGTTAATTCTGTGGAAATCGTACAATATACAAGTTTTAATTTTTTTTTAACCTTGAGGCAAGCTGAACACGAATAATTATGATTTTTCTTAAGGTAAACAGAAAGCATAATTAAAACCATTTTTAAAACAAGATGATCAAGAAATGCTAACATTAAGAGAATTTTCATTATTTTGTTAAATTCCAAGACCACGCAGGTGACTAGGTAAATAGTTTTAGAGGTTTTAATTTACAATCCATTGAAGACGCGCTGTATTATTTAGAAAGTTAGCATCGTTTTTAGCAGTCCATAAAACTTTCTTGGCAATTTTCTATAACTGCAAGGTTTAAAATTGCAACGCTCTATAATTGCAATGGTATTTAATGCCAATTGTCTGTAATTGCAAGGTCTATAATTGCAACGGTATATAATTGCAAACGCTATATACTTGCGTGTAATTGGTTATAGTTGTAATGGTTTTTTTTTATTGAAACGCTCTATAATTGCAATGGTATGTAACGGAAGAAGTACGAAATTCTCTTTTTTGAATAATGCGTGGAGTATATACTAAAACTGAATTGAACACATGTGTTTCAATTTATGTTATGCTTTGTGAATGGTTTTCAGTGTATTTTTGGTTGGGAATTGTTTGTTTAATGCTGGCAAAGGTCACGGAGATGCACGACCTTAAAGACACGTTACGTTACAGTGACTTGACCGTGTCAAAGTTCAAAGAGAACCATGAAGCAACGTGTCAGAAAATAAAAAAGATTCTAATTTTCAAGGTGACGTCCCCTTAAAACATTGTATAGGAAATATGGCTATTGAAGGGAGGCAATTTTATTACACTGGATAGAATCGCATATTACCTTGAAAAGTTTGAGATTAAATGCAAAGTTGGTCATCAGATGTAACATCCTGGTTTTCTCAGGCGACCCATACCGCGCGTGGGAGTAACGAGAATCTATATTTGTTTGTTCTTGTATATTGAATAAGAAAGGTGTTTTTAACCCTGTATATGCCAGTCTAAGGGTCGTATTAGGTTTTCTTTATGTTTTTATTCACTAGTTAGAATTAATAGCCTCATGTATTATTACGACTTTGCTATTTTTTCTCCTATCTCTTAGTGTTTCAAGTTATGTAATGATTTAACTAATGTTGTTTGTTATTCTTGTCAGCTGTGAATATTCTCCACTGATGAAAATGGCAGATCTTTTTTGAATTGTTCTAGTTTATCAATATTTTGTAGGGTAGTGGGGCCCATACAGAAGATGCATGTTCTAGTACAGGTCATACAAAAGTGCATTAGTGGTTGTCCAAGATTGTAATGTTTGTAAGGCTTTCAAATTACTGTTTAGCATATATCAGCGTTGGTCATTGTGGTCAATGGCTGATTTTTTCATTGAAAAACACTAACTTATTGGGAGTCATGTTGTGGTATTGTTACTATTTTGCGACTATAAGGGCCTGAAACCAATGTTTCCTCCTTCCTTGAAGAAATAATATAGACTTCATCAAGTTCAATGACAGCAATATTGACGCAACATCTTCAAAAAGATTTTTTGTTGGCTTATACCAGATGACTAACTTGTGTTTATAAAATAATAGCTTATTATGATTGCGTAACTTTTCACTTCATTAAAGTCCTGGTCCTTCAGAGTTCCGAATGACCTCTCCCCTTTACAAAGTTTCCCTTCAATTTAGCGGAACACGTTTACCGATACTCACTGCATGGCATTAAATGGCTGTGTCTAATACAAAACTTGAGATTCACTGAATTTGACGAAGATGATAGATCGATGGAGGGGAAAATATCAATTATTTAAATATAAAAATTGATGCGCTAGATCCCTGAAGTGTACTTTAAGGTTGACCAAGTGGGAATCAATACCCGGCAAGGAAATGGGACATTCAATGACAAATTAGTTATAACTTTATTTCATGCTATAAGGGGAATAAGCCTTTATTCATTCCACTTGCCCTAAATGAGTTATGTCTAATCTTCGTTCCCACCCCCACCCCCAAACTTTGACTCCTCACCTTGACCTCTGACCTCCAATTCCAAGTACTTTGGGGTTGGCTGATTCATCTTCCACGAGCTAGCAAATAAGAATAATAATAGTAATAATAATAATGGTAATAATAATATTAGGTTGGAAAAGGCCAAGTATATTTGGCCGACAATCTATTATTGTGCACATTCTACATTGAGTGTGAAGTATATGAACTCGAAACAATTCAGACTTGGTATAAGTGTATCACCTTTAAAAAGCATTGTGGCTTTGAGCTCAATGTTCTCTGAAAATTAAGTCAAAAACAAGATAGATCAAACAACAATCGTGCTGGGAAGGAATGAGAAATCATTTTTATTTATTTTATCTTTCTTTTCTTTTCGTTTCTTAATTTTATTATTAGCAACTCTAAATTTTTAAGTATATGTTAGTTCACTCTTTGAAAAGCTTACATATATATTTCCTTAGCACACTTGAAGCCTTTGACTTCAAGTGAAAAAGTCCCAACATTCTCATATTTGCTAACAGAGTTAGTGGAGGAATGGTAAGCCTAACAAAAATTTCTGCTTAGAAACTCTAACATTGAAATTGTGAAGTCCAGTTTGAGAGGAAAGACTCGCCCCAATCAGAAACACTAGCAAATTTGATCAAATTGTTGAGGGCAATAAATGCTACGTAAAATTAACTACGTTGTTGCCAGTCCAACCATTTTGAGTTGTATCGCCACACAGGCAGACTATGTTGGATCATTAGCTGTTTTGAATTTCCGAAATTCATTAAATTTTGGGAAGCAGGAATTTACCAATTCCGGAAATACACAAATACACACACTCAAATCAAAAACCAAACAACACCACAGTAAGAAAATATGTTAAGTGGTTTTTTTTATTATTAAAAACACGTTCGTTTATTAAAATACCTAAATTTACAAAAAATATAATCGGTTCTTATAACCAATAGTAACTCTCCCCCGCCGCCCCCCCCTCAAATAAATTTTTCCAAAAAAAATAAATAAAATAAATTTAATTATAGGAAAGGGTTTATTCAACAAAAATGTATTAACAAATTTGAACATTTGACATCAAAATTGTGTATTATGTCTTAACAGCTACGGACAAATTAGCTTCGTCCATTTGAATCTGAGTCGAACAAGTTCAAATGACAAATTTAAAAAAAAAAAAAATTCTTAAAAAGATCAAATAATTTTTTAGGCTTTGGGCTCTCTCTCCAGTGGCGAAATCTGTGCAGACATGTGATGGAGAGACCCGAGTTGAGGAGCTAAACTGTGGTAGTTAACTCTGACAGAAAAGCTAAATGTTATGACGTAGTTCAAGAGATGAAAACTTTGATAATAAATGTGTGTGTAATCTTTCACAGAGTCAACCGTATGATCTTCAAACTCTGTGCAAATTACGTTGGATTTTGGATCTGCCCGTAAAACCTTATGTTATAGATTTTTATAAGGGCTGTGGAAATTAACGATTAAACAATCGAATCAATCTCTTTAAATTTAAGAATATATTTCTTTTTTTTTCTCCAAGTTATAATATTTTTTTTGGTACATACTTTTCCCAAGTATCTTATTATTTATTTTATAGATTTTAATAGATTAATCGTTTAATCTTTTCAGGATTACCTAATCGAACAAAAAAAAAATAATCAGTAACAGCCGAAATTTTCTAATGATTTCTTTTTCTCGAGTTAAGCCATACTTTTTCATTTGTATTTAGCACATAAAAATTGGAAGAATTATTAAATTTAAAAATAAATTATTTAAATTTAGGTTTCAAAAGCAAAGCCAAAAATTGTAAAATATGCACTTTGATTAAATCAATGATTCCTCACAAATCATTTGTCATTTATCATTATTTTATTATAAGTTTCGATTTTATCAGAAAACAAAAATCATTATTTACATTGTGATTTAATATTCATGTTCTCATTAAACATTTTTTTAATGAATGAAAGACGACTTACCTCAGTTTATTTTTAGAATTTGTTCTAATAACAATTGTTTACATGTGCTAATTGAAAACAAAACAAAAAGATATATTGCAAGATGTAGTCTCTTTATAGTAGTAGTAAAGTATTAGTCAATGCTTTAAATTTCATCTCATTGGTATCCAACCACCTTTTGCTATTTATACATGAATTTTATTAAGAAACGATAATAGGGAAAAAATCAAAGTCATGGCATTTAAATTGTTTAACCAAAAAAGAAAATCTCAGTTTAAATAGTTTTACACAAACTTATGCAATAACTGATATGTAATATCAGGTCTGAAAAAAAATGATTCGTTGTCAGTACCTCGCTCAATATATACACATTCTGCATGATCACATTTTTGAGTCTTAAAAATGTCTTTGTATTAGATAACGGGCAAATTCAAGGCTCCATCAATCATCCGTGAAAATACAAATCCATCAAAATGATTTGCTGCCGAGGCTAGAAGTTCAGTAACCATTAAATGGCATACAATCTGTACACGCATCAAATGGCTCGAAAAACTTGTTGTTTTATTTATATTTTTTTGAAGTAACCGCTTTAAAAAATTGTCCATTTTCTTATTAAAATGACAAAGCGTTGATCTGATGTTTAAAATATTTTATCATCACAGCTTTTAAATGGCAAAATCCTTTCAATGATAGAAGTTTTCTCGCTGATAAAAGTACCTGAACACAACCAAAATACCAATCACAGAAAGACAGAAATGCCTTAGTCTACATTCTGTTAGTTTGTTTACAAAAATCCCCCCCCCCCCTTTTTCAAGTTGTTTCTAAGAAAGAAACGACCATCCTCCGACCCTCGGCACCACAAGGTCACGCGACCCACCCTGATGAACTAAAAGTCCTATAAAAATGAGCGATCTCATCTTGACCAGTGACTTTGACTTATCACGTAGACGCTGACCGCTGACGTAGGGTCCCTGTCAGGCGGACGGTAAACGAGATTGAGAGTATGATAAACGTCTTCAGTTTATTGTGTAAGTTACGTGGCATTGGCCGACAGCGTCGTGCAGCGGGTCTCACACTGACACGTGTTGATTGACAAATAGGCGAAAGATTACTTCATTACATTGAGATGGCTGTAAACAATTAACTTAATGTAAAGTAATGTATATAAGTTACAAAAATATTATGTATTAATAAATTGAAACAGAATATATTAAAAATAATTTCTGAAATTTTAATCGAATTTCAATCGATCAAATTAATTTGAATCGATACAAATTTTAAAGATAAATCTATTAATTAATTGTTAATTTCCACAGCCCTCTTTAATAGCTAATTTATGAGCTAAATTCTTTGATGTATATCTGAACACCCTTTTTTTCTCTCTCTTAAATTAAAAAAAATATATTTAAAAATTATCCTTCTATTCTTGCATACATATAGCTGCACCGTTAATTATTATTTTATTTACACGAAGAAACTTTTAACTCTCTTAATTTTGTTTAATGTTCATGTGAAATATGTTCATCAACTCTCAGCCTGGGAGGGGGCGTGAACGTTGAGTCTCCAATGTTGTAAAATTTAAAAATGAAGGTTCATCGGAAACATAAACTTTTTTTTCTTTTCAAATAAAAGGTTTGAAATGAGGTTAAAATTATTTTTCGTTATTTATTTTTTTTTTAAAGTTATGAGTTGTAAGAAAGTAAACAAATGTTGGAAAAATAAGGACTGTTTTGCTTTTGTATTAAAAAAAAAAGTTGAAAATTAAAGTTTAAAAATAAATGCACATCACATACCTATCTAGATCAATACGCTAGTATCAATATAATGATTGAATGAATTTATCTTCTGGACTTTTCGTTTATATGTTATTCACATTGTTTTTAAAAATATTTATCTGTTTGAGAACCACTACTTCATCTCCATGATTTTTCTTTTCGGTAAGAGATGGAATATTTCATCGCAGTGCCCTAATAACATTTGACTTCCGAAGGGGAGCTTACTTTTGGGTACACGGATACTTAGAATGTGGGCCAATTTATACCTAGAGTAACATCCCTTTGCTTTTGTCCACAAAGCCAGCACAAGTTGTATGTCCTGCGGAAAGTGACGAGGAGAAATGCCATTAAGCATAGCACTTGGTTTGTTTTATAAATCAAAAATTTATCTAGCAGATATCTTTTTAAAGATTAGTTTAAAAGATAGGCATTTTTAAAGGATCACACTCATCTTAATCCGTTGTACAATCTGGTCATACCAGTTCCAGTGTATTGAAATGAACTTAGTTTCACGTTAAAGACAATAAAAAGATGGGCATCGCTAATGAAGAGATCCCGTAACAGTAAGAGAAATAATTCCCCCTAAGAGAAATAATTCCCCCCCCCCCATTCATTGTCCCACTTTGAAGTTAACATAATAATCAAGCATGAAAATCACCACGACCTCACTCTCTAGTCCCCCCTCCCCTCTCAAACACAAGTCACAGAACCACACACTGATAGTGATAGTAGAACAAATATAAAAGAGATGAGAGCTAAACAACGTTATACTGTATCACATTACATTTCAAAAGACCCGACCAGCTGCCCAGTAGATGCATTGATTTAAATAACCGCTGGACGTATTAGACAAACACAATCAGGGGACGCTTCAAATCTGTAAGGCAAAGGTAAATCAGGATAAATTACTCTTAATATTTTTCAATATAATGAAAAGTACAATATCATTTTACAGTCTTTCCTACTACCCCCTCATGTTTTATTTTCCTCTGAATAAACCGCAAATCGATGAAGAAAGTGATGTGTGCCGTCCATACAGCCGATCACAATTGGTACACGTCACGCCTGTAGAGTCAACCGCATGCGGTATACGCCTATAGAGCCAACCACAAGTGGTATATGCCTATAGAGCCAACTACGAGTGGTACACGCCTATAGAGCCAACCACCAGTGGTACACGCCTATAGAGCCAACCACCAGTGGTACACTCCTGTATACGCAACCACCAGTGACAGACAATCCTCGCACTGAGTTGATTACTTCCCCTCCATCAAAACGAAGATGTTATCCCTTGACCACTTGATGCAAACATACGTCCATTTGATAACATCTCACCCCTCCTCTCCCTACTTTGACCCATGAAGTCTTGTACTACAATCTCCACAGAATTCGTTCTGTCAACTCGAGATGGCTTTTGTAGCGCCAGGCAATCCAGTTTTGGCTCGAAAAAGTGAAGAAACATTTCTGAAAGGGAGACCACCATTAGTGATCTAATGTGTACATAGGCGTAGTGGTCACGTTCAAGGACACGGGGGCTTTATTCACTTCTTTAAGTATTATTTGAACAAGCAACAGTGCACCCCCATAACACGCTCTTGACGAATGTGGGGACCAGAGCATACTGAATTTACTCCTGAATCGTTACCCCCGAAAGTTTTAAGTTAAAAACAATCGTGTCAATGAAATTATCTCTATAAATATAACGAAACAAATCCAACAGATGAGAAAGGACGTGTATATCAAAAATTTGAAAACGTTTCATTGAGATTTGTTTAATTCCACTTGGATGCCATGATGTCTACACGGACGGCATGGTTTTAATGAAGGACCTGGAAATTATTTTTTTTTAAAAACGAATTGTTTAGAACCGCTATTCTACACGAATTTTTTTTTTTTAAAATTATAAATAGATATTTAAATTTCAAAGTTCATTACCAATGATGGGTTAGTTGGTGAAAGTCTTTCGTTAAAATTGCTAAATCGAATTTGACTGGACATCTTGTGTATGGTCAGTTGACATTTGTAGTTTGCTATTAACTGGTAAAATGGGTCATAATATTTGAAGGGTCATATTAGAAGACATTTGTAGGGTCATACTGGGTGACTGTTGAAGGTTCGTGTAAAGTGGTAATAATAAATATTAGGTATGAATTTCTGGGGAAGATTAAGGGCATTATAAGGGTCGTATTAGATGGCATGTAAATGGCTATAATAGATAGAATTTTTAATTGTTAATAATTTTAGGTAGCAAATAAGTAGGCATTGATTGGAATAAAGGCTGTGGCATTTGTAACACAATATAACGTGCTGTTTATTCAGGAAAGTAACTGTGACTGTGAGTACGTGATATTTGCTGTTTGAACTTTGAGCTCTGCCACTGACAAACTCGGCGATCTTGTACAGAGATGATGACGAAATGTATTGAAAATTTTCATAAGAAGCGTTTTTACAAAAAAAATAAATAGCTGAAACATTTCTCAATTTTTTTTTCTTCAAAACTTAGGCTGAACGAAAGTTTGACTGCGATTACGTGAAATGTTCATGGGGAATTAGATGGCTACATTTTTGAACCTAATAATGTTCAAATAAAGATTTCTGTCAGGGGGGGGGGGGCATACAATTCAAATGAGGATTCCTGATATGAACAGACTGGGGTTCAAGAAGCATGAAAAGTTAGAGACCACCATTTGTTATCGGGAGTGTACCGGAAGTTCCATAAAATCCTTCATTAGATCCTAGTTTTGAACTGACCAACCTCGTGTTGAGGAACATCTCGAGACCAAGAGTGTTCATGAAGATATCGTTTAGTCGTCTATTCCTACCATTCAGGTCCACTTGTCAATCGTCTTGTTCAGTCAAGTAGTTTTCTCCCTTCACTGAAAGTCAAAGAAATTTTCAAAGCAAACAAAAACAAATATTTTTAAAATATGTTGTTTTTTTAAACAAACTTTTTGCTGGCGAGTGGTCTGAAATGTAAGAGTTCCAACAATGCTGTCATTGCTTTCAAATACAGCAAAGAAAAAGAAGTACATGTCAACTTCCATCCCGGCCGATGGGAAGAATTAAAGTTGATATGACGTCGGTGTCTTGTTGGTGCAGTGACACTGGCACGATGAAAACTTTGAATACTTCGATGACTCACTGATGACAAGCAGCTACTGTTGTCATGCTCTAGGGATGATCTTCACTTATAAAAACACTTCTAAAGCCATTTTGTGAAGCTTCAACGTAACTTTAGTCATCAGCTTTGAAATACAATTGTAACACACAAAGCTATCTAGCTGTTATATCTGATAAAAGAAAAATGTAAATTTGAACAAACTAGTCTACAACTCTACTAAAGTTGTGCGTTTTTTAAAAATAGAAGTAATGGCTGTCTTGACGGAAGTAAACATTTAATTAGTGATTAAAATCAGAACTATCTATGAAAGTATGAATAAGAACATATTTCAATCCTAATCGCGTTTAATTTGTCCATTGAATATTAAAAACTAAGAAATATGACGCGTTTTAGTGATGCTAAATGAAGAGTCCACTTGCAAAACCTACTCTTTGGGGTATTTTAAAGAAAATACAGTTGTTTTTTTCCCGCAACTTAACAGATTTTTCTTGCATTTCATGTTTTCACAATAAAATACAGCGTATTTAGTTAGATTTTTAAATGACCAAACCAAAAGAGATTTGGTGGAGTACTGTAGAGTTTTCACATTTACACCCGAAAAATTCAGTAACTCATTTTCACGACAAAATTGACTTAGTTGGTTTTGCGAGTAGACTCCTTAAATTTACCATAGACTATACCTCTCCCCCACCCCCATCTCCCACTCTTAGAGATACTTACGTGGTAAGGTCAAAGCTAGCCGAGGTAATTATTCCTCTTCTCCGAGACCGGGGCCATGAATGGGGACCTAGTTGGATGGGCCAAATGTTAAAGGTGAGTGTCTTGGACCAGGCGGAGGTCGCGTCAATAGTGTTGTACATGGACACCATGGTGAGAGATTGAAAACATTCTTTATGTACTTTGACTTCTCTCAATGTTCAGCCATCAAATCAATGGTGAGTTTGAATTACTATTTTTTTACCATAAGAACTGGTCCATATGGTAACTCAAAATATTTTTAACAAATAAATTATTGTTAATCTCCTATACACCTTTCTTTTGAAGACCAATAAACAATACATCGGCTATTCAGTATCTTTGAATAAATGGTCAATTATAATTCTATAATTAAAATATCAATACACTTTTCGCAGATTATAAATTACCTTTTTTTTTATTTATAACTAGTTGTTCATTACTATTTTTAATCGATACCTTCTAAAAGTACCTGCTATGGATAAATTCTATAGCTAACTAAACTTTACATCTACTCCAACAAAACTACAGCATCGCTATATTTTCAAAACTGAGGCTCATGGGAGTCCAACAAATATCCTGAACTTATTAGTGTATTTTTCAAATATATTCAGTGATTTTAAAAATAATTAAATTTGCATATAAGTTTTCCTGGTATAATTTGTTTTAAACGCACAGAAACGTTTGCACATTTTCAGGTGAGCTGCAAGTATTTTGTTCTTTCATATAATTACAAAATGTGGTTAAAACTAGTTTTAAAAAAAACAAAATACATTTCAAAGACATTGATTTAGTTATAAATATGACTGATACAAAAGCTGCGATTTGAACAGTTTTAAAATAAATGTATTGTTATTAAGATGGCGTATAATCTTTTCAACCCAGCCAAAGAATGGTCAAGATTACATGCAATGCATGTCAATAATTACATTGAAAACATTTCTGAGTCCTAACTTATTTAAACAGTTTGTTTTTGTTTGTTTTCTTTACTAAAAAGTTTACAAATAATATTAAGTAGCAGGAAATCATGACACTAATATATTGACTCTATGATTACATTCCTTGCTAAAACTCAATAGAAACTTCAGAAATTTGAGGCATATGCAAGAACAAACACATACAAGTTTTCTTTCTTTCTGTCCGGTATTTGGGCGTGGAATGGGTTGCCTGAAGAAACCAGGAAAGCCAACACTTTATCATCATTTAAAACTCTAGTAGGAATACAGGACAAAACACAAACAATAGAAATACTTGGGACGCAATAATCTTCTGTACAGAAGAAGCGTCTGTAACATATAAGATAAGATAAGATAACTTTAAAAAAGAAGCTTTAATTTGATCCTGTAATTATTTAGACATTTCACTTATCTGACCAATGGCTATCTATACATCTACAGACGTAGGGCAAGGACATTCTCTTGATAGCCACATTTTTTAGTTATACGTATTATCGCTGACTCTCTGGAATTTAGCGACGTGGCCTAACAGCCAACTAAATAACAAAGAGAGAATGTTTAGTTTGCCGTCAGGTAATATTGTGTCTCTGTTAATGTGTCTCTGTTATTGTGTCTCTGTGTCTCTGTTACTGAGTCTCTGTTTTTGTGTCTCTGTTAATGTCTCTGTTATTGTGTCTCTGTGTCTCTGTTACTGAGTCTCTGTTATTGTGCCTCTGTTATTGAGTCTCTGTTATTGTGCCCCTGTTATTGTGTCTCTGTTACTGAGTCTCTGTTATTGTGTCTCTGTTATTGTGTCTCTGTTATTGTGTCTCTGTTACTGAGTCTCTGTTATTGTGTCTCTGTTATTGTGTCTCTGTTA
>MUZC01004436.1:333542-351023 GCA_002072015.1 Radix auricularia | reverse complement strand
CTCTGTGTTTCTGTTATTGTGTCTCTGTTACTGAGTCTCTGTTATTGTGTCTCTGTTATTGTGTCTCTGTTATTGTGTCTCTGTTATTGTGTCTCTGTTACTGAGTCTCTGTTATTGTGTCTCTGTTATTGTGTATCTGTTACTGAGTCTCTGTTATTGTGTCTCTGTGTCTCTGTTATTGTGTCTCTGTTACTGAGTCTCTGTTATTGTGTCTCTGTTATTGTGTCTCTGTTACTGTGTCTCTGTTACTGAGTCTCTGTTATTGTGTCTCTGTTATTGTGCCTCTGTGTTTCTGTTATTGTGTCTCTGTTACTGAGTCTCTGTTATTGTGTCTCTGTTACCGTGTCTCTGTTATTGTGTCTCTGTTACTGAGTCTCTGTTATTGTGTCTCTGTTACTGAGTCTCTGTTATTGTGTCTATGTTATTGTGTCTCTGTTACTGTGTCTCTGTTACTGAGTCTCTGTTATTGTGTCTCTGTTATTGTGCCTCTGTTATTGTGTCTCTGTTACTGTGTCTCTGTTACTGAGTCTCTGTTACTGTTTCTCTGTTATTGTGTCTCTGTTACTGTGTCTCTGTTACTGTGTTTCTGTTATTGTGTCTCTGTTACTGAGTCTCTGTTATTGTGTCTCTGTTACTGTGTCTCTGTTATTGTGTCTCTGTTACTGAGTCTCTGTTATTGTGTATCTGTGTTTCTGTTATTGTGTCTCTGTTACTGAGTCTCTGTTATTGTGTCTCTGTGTTTCTGTTATTGTGTCTCTGTTACTGAGTCTTTGTTATTGTGTCTCTGTTACTGAGTCTCTGTTATTGTGTCTCTGTTACTGAGTCTCTGTTATTGTGTCTCTGTTACTGAGTCTCTGTTATTGTGCCTCTGTGTCTCTGTTATTGTGTCTCTGTTACTGAGTCTCTGTTATTGTGTCTCTGTTACTGAGTCTCTGTTATTGTGTCTCTGTTACTGAGTCTCTGTTATTGTGTCTCTTTATCTCTGTTATTGTGTCTCTGTTACTGAGTCTCTGTTATTGTGTCTCTGTTACTGAGTCTCTGTTATTGTGTCTCTGTTATTGTGTCCCTGTTACTGATTCTCTGTTATTGTGTCCCTGTTACTGTGTCTCTGTTATTGTGTCTCTGTTAATGAGTCTCTGTTATTGTGTCTCTGTTACTGAGTCTCTGTTATTGTGTCTCTGTTACTTAGTCTCTGTTATTGTGCCTCTGTGTTTCTGTTACTGTGTCTCTGTTATTGTGTCTCTGTTATTGTGTCTCCGTTATGGTGTCTCCGTTATTGTGTCTCTGTTATAGTGTCTATGTTACTGAGTCTCTGTTATTGTGTCTTTGTGTCTCTATGTCTCTGTTAATGTGCCTCTGTATTTTTGTTATTGTGTCTCTGTTATTGTGTCTCTGTTATTGTGTCTCCGTTATTGTGTCTCCGTTATTGTGTCTCTGTTATTGTGTCTATGTTACTGAGTATCTGTTATTGTGTCTTTGTGTCTCTATGTCTCTGTTATTGTGTCTCTGTTATTTGTCTCTGTGTCTCTGTTATTGTGTCTCTGTGTCTCTGTTATTGTGTCTCTGTTATTGTGTCTCCGTTATTGTGTATCTCTATCTTCTATTTATGTTGACGTGACTGCTCCTTGGATAGGCACAACGTTTGCTCATGACTGACCTTGGCAAAGTTCTGCTCTGTAATATTTAAAAAAAAGAACTAATTGCCCAAGATTAAGTCGGTAGTGAAAAAATATCAGAGAGGAGCATTTAAAAATTCTGCCTGTCGAGAAATTTAGAAAGAAATGTGTTTAAATTGAACAGAAATCTTTCAAAAAAAATTTATTTTGAAAAATGATGAAAAAAGGTTAAATATTTGTGACGTCGATATTGGAAATTTTCATGGAATTTATGACTATTTAATTTCCTGTAAAAGTGTTTTATATCGGAATATTTTATTATAATCTCAAACAAGTGTCAATGACATAGTTAATACCATTCAATTTTTG
Source organism: Radix auricularia (assembly GCA_002072015.1). Taxonomy (NCBI): domain Eukaryota; kingdom Metazoa; phylum Mollusca; class Gastropoda; family Lymnaeidae; genus Radix; species Radix auricularia. The sequence goes on along the minus strand of MUZC01004436.1, from coordinate 349,038 downwards.
ATCGTAGAAATATCAGTAAAAGTTTTGTTTTTGACACAATTTTATGCTGACCACTAAGTTTTGTAACGATTTCCTCTTTTTATTTTTTCATCGCAGTTAAAATATATTTAGACAAACACCAATAAAGATAAATTCCGTCTATTGATATTGATCTAGTGAACATTCTCTAGGGTAGAAATCACAGATTTATGTGTTAATTTTCTAATTATAGAAAGAACAGAAAAAAATCACATTCGATGCTGATTGTGACAATCATGTACTCGACCATCAAACCACCCTTCACTTGGTGGATGCTGATTGTGACAATCATGTACTCAACCATCAAACCACCCTTCACTTGGTGGATGCTGATTGTGACAATCATGTACTCGACCATCAAACCACCCTTCACTTGGTGGATGCTGTTGTGACAATCATGTACTCGACCATCAAACCACCCTTCACTTGGTGGATGCTGATTGTGACAATCATGTACTTGACCATCAAACAAACAATCACTTGATGGATGCTGATTGTGACAATCATGTACTTGACCATCAAACCACCCTTCACTTGGTGGATGCTGATTGTGACAATCATGTACTCGACCATCAAACCACCCTTCACTTGGTGGATGCTGATTGTGACAATCATGTACTCGACCATCAAACCACCAATCACTTGGAGACAGTAAATAAGTTTCACTGTTGTTAGCGTAAGTATCGAATTCCTGGCCGACCCAACGATTTTAAATAATCGATTTCTTTTGGACAGCGAAAAAGAGTTTTCATTTTTTTCTTCTCTCTCTCTCCCTCCCTCTCTCTCTCTCTCTCTCTCTCTCTCTCTCTCTCTTGTTCTTTCTCTCTCCTTCCCTTGCGATCATGTTGTTTGCTTGGTTGTCTCTCCGAAACTACCCGGGTGGCCTTTCCTATTATTGATATTCCCTACGTTGTGTTGGCTGCCCGTAGAATGGCCATGACACTCTGACAAGGACTGGTCATCGGTGCTAAGGGGGCAACTCATGGAGCTGTAAGGGATTTGATCCTTTCAGCGATAAGTTACATTTTCTAATATTATTTTCAAGTGAGTTTTTAAAAAGATACAATACGTTGATGGTAAAAATTAGATTTTGTGAAACGTTAATGGAACTTCTGTTAATTAAACACTATACTCCAAGTTTTAAAATCCTATCGAAGTACCTGCTATGACTGGTAGAAGTACCGGGTGTAAGTACCTGCTATGACTGGTAAAAGTACCGGCTATGACTTGTGTAGGGACCTGCTATGACTGGTAGAAGTACCTGCTATGATTGGTAGAAGTACCGGCTATGACTGGTAGAAGTACCGGCTATGACTGGTAGAAGTACTTGGAAAGTCATTAGAAATATCTTTACCATCGTGATCTACAAACAGAAATACGAGAGCATTATTTCAACAAAACGATAATATTTACATCTTCCAACATTTCTTTAGCTCCAGGGAGAGAATTCCACTTGTGGAGAAGTTCTATGAAGAGCAATACCACACAGGTTCTCATGTTACTAAACACATTCCATCCCCCCACTTGTTCACGTAAATACTTTGGGAGTCTTAAGGTCTTAAGTTAACAATGGCCGATGAATTAACAACAAATCTGCTCTCTCCTGGCCCTCGCTTTGTTCGGCACGTGGGCATCAGAAACAGTTTATCAACACACTCGTGGGTCGTCTGGTGTTAGCTTAGGGATTTTCGGTGGTCGTGTCTTTGTCGGGCAGTGTGCAGGGGGGGGGAGGGGGTTTGAGAATTGATATTGATAATAAACGCCTGGAGTATCACAACTAAAACTTTTCCTATAGATATTTTTAGAACACTTTTTTTTATAATTTAAATTTTTGCATTCCAAACGTTCAACCCCAGAGCTATGAAATCAAAATTCAATTCATTCGTTGACCTCCGCATGTCAGCCCTGTGGAATAAATAAACTGAGTGACGACATATAATACAGTTTGGCCTAGTGTGTGGGAATGATGTGACTATTGCTATCCATACTTATTTGAGGAACCAACGGAGCCAGCTTTATGTTCATATCTGCTATAAATAAAACTGTTGTCTTGTCTCTCTTACAGACGCACCTTCTATACCGAAGATTATTGCCTGTTACGGTTAGCTATGGCTTTTGTCTAGTCCTGCATTCTTATTAGATTTGTAAATGTTGATAAAATGTTGTTTTCCTGTATTTGTTTTTTTCAGGCAACCCTATAATGCGGAATAAGATAGCATAAAAGTCGATAAAACATTTGGATTGGAACAAATAATATTGGATAAAGCAGAAATTCGCTCTAACCCATGGAAATATGATAGTTACTGGTCTTAGAATTTTTCAGAGAGACGGACAATTAAATGTAATATTAGAAAAGACATTAAATGAACACGGCACAACGTGACCGGAGATGTGTGTACTTGTCAACACACAGAAATGACCAAAACAGAATCAGATATTAAAGTCCCACACAGCTAATATAACTAAACGGATTAGTGTTTTCTCTTTAGTTTTGTTACGCCACCACATACTTTTATTAAAGACGAGTAACAAAGCTCATCCAAGGTCCTTCCGTCGTCGTTTCGGTGGCATGTTGTACCTCGTCTTCAACAGCTGTCTCGACCGGCCATAAATGTGCACCATGTCAAATATTTTCTTCATTATAATTATAACAAATAACCCTTTAAAAAAGTTGTTGACTTTAAAGCTCAACACGTACCGCTCAAAAAAGTCTTGGAAAAAATACTGCATAAAAAATAACTCCCGTAAACTTGTTCAATATGTAAATGAGATTTAATTTTTCTGATTGGCTGTGGGAGTCTGTAGGAGTCTGAGGGACCAATCGCTATCGATGACCGGACAGAAAAATGTCTTTTATTATATTGGATGGTGCACTGCATAAACAACTTTAAACACCATCATTCACCGCATATTAATTAGGGATGTACCGGATTCGATTTTTTAAAATCCGAGTAGAGCCGGATTGGTCCGGATTTATGAAGTAAAATCCGGTTGGAGTGACGACCGGAGTTGGATTTGAAAATGGCCGGATTTTGGATCTTCCGGAGCGGAGCCATAATATATACGATATGATAAATTTAATTGTTAAAAAGTAATATACATTTATTTACAACCATATAGATTTCTGACATTTCTTGAATGCGTGTATGTACAATTAAACTAGTTGCGCCCTAAACTATGGAGAACATTAGAGAAATTGGCATATGAAACAGCTTAGAAAAATGTGGCTTTTCCATAACATCAAAGACGTTTTTCACTCATCTAAATGGATGAGACATTCCTTTTTGTTGAAGGAAACTAACCTCAGGCATTAAAAGAAATGTAGAGAAAAAAAGTCTGTAGGATAGGGTGTAAAATCAAATCATTTCATTCTCAGGAACTGTTAAAATTGTGATGCGGATTTTAAAAAATCTTTTCATGTTACCGTCGACCAATTATGGAAGATTGGAAAAACTGGTTTATAATAAAAAGAATTCCACGACACAGCAGCAATAGAAAGACATTAAAGGATTGAGTTCTATTATAATGTCTTCATGACTTTGCTTATGGAATATTTCGGGGCCAGGTGTCTACATTTTGTCACATATTCTGTAAATGTCACAACACATAAATACAATTCTTTTTTAAAGATTGTTACAATATAAAATGCTAAAAGACTAAAAAAATCCTGAGAGTTGTTAAGGGTTCCTCTGATATGTTCTTGATAATGACGTACATTGGACGATTCTTTGCACACAAGTCTAACTTGTCATTAGTATTGCTAAATAAGGGAAATAAATAAAACTTGGAAAGTCATCTCAGCTTTTTTTTTCTGATGCTGTTTTGGTCAAATTAAATCAAATATTGCTCTTATCTGGACTCTTTAAAAAAGTTGACCGTACAGCTAAATGGATATTCACCACGACCCACATAAACGCTAGCATACAGATAAGTAAGTACACATTGAACATACAATTAAAACACTGCACAATATTATGATTGCTCAGACAAGTTAACTACTGCACAAAAAAATATACAATATCAGATAATCGTACTATAACACAGACAAGTGCGAAGTTCAATTAGACTTTTTAGACAGATGAGGCATGTGCTAGATATTATTAAATAAAAATAGGGACCGTTACAAATGAGTAGACAAAGAAAAGAGAGTAAGAGACTAGCTAATGAAATATTGTCGTGAGATGCATGGCTCCAAGCTCCGACGCAGCAGACACACATCTTTTAAAGAGATGTATCCGAGCTTAGGTTCGATGGACGTGGATGTTAATGGGGCAGACGAACCGGGGGGGGGGGGGGGGCTATGTCTAATTCACGAATGAGAGCTTAAGGGCGCCTGGAGTGGACGAGGTGATCACCCTTTGCTCTTTGCGATGTAAATTATTGGCGCCCTGCAAGGAATGTATTAAATGGATCTTCTTTCTTTTCTTTTTTTTTTTTTTGTTATTCTTTTTCAAATTTTTTAAAAATTTTATTTTTCTAAAGCTTGGAGATTCCAAAACAGCAGAGCGATTGTACATAAGAGCGCACAGGGTGAACGGCAGCCAGAAAGTACAACACACAGAATGAACATCTAACAGACTGTACACTGTACATCATATAACATAATGTATAGCAGATGAGATAATATACATGATGATTTTTTAAAACGGCTCCTCTAAAATGATATCCTATTTTAAAGAAATTAAATATTTAAACCACACAGCTCTGTAATGCCCTGAGCATTCTTGTTTTCAAACTTGGTTCAGTCTTATATAGCTACTCTTAATTCATGTTCCTTAATACTGCCAGGCTGTTTAAAAATAAGAAAAAAAAACTGATTAGACCTGGTTAGATATGTAAAAGAAAATGCTTAGGTCAGGCTACTAACATCAACCAAACTGTTTAGATCTGATTACAAAAGTAAAAAAAAAAAAGTTTGATCAGGTTACCAATGTCAGAAAACTGATTATGTTACTAATAATAACATAGCTGGTTAAATCTGCTTACAAAAATCAACAAAATCAGGTTAAATCTATCCTCAATGTCAACAATACCGGCTAGATCGTGTTACAAATATCAACAAAACGTGTTAGATCTGGTCAAAACCGGTTATATCTAGTTACAATTAAGAATGAAAGTTGTTTCAAAATGTGGTCTTGACTCTCTTCATGTATCTTTGATAAGCACATTTCACAGATTTTCAAACATCTTCTAGAGTTTGGACAAACAATTTTGTACCTTTACCCTGAAACCTTGCTTAACCAGACGAAAGTGGACCTCGTAAAATTTTATTTGTTACTTGGATGACGCAGTTTTGAAAAGCGAATTATTCATTAAATGCAACTAAATTAATTTTTTTTAAAAATCAAATTTCGACCTTAAATTTTATTTCCCAGTAGGTTTTCAATTTTGCAATATTACGACTGTTTAAATCGATTTTTGTCTATAAAGTAGGATAGTCAAAGCCAATTGATGAGCTATAATATCTGAGAAAGGAGACATACTCATGCTTATTTGCTATTAGTCTTTTAATATGTTAACCTTAAATTAAAAATATATAAAATTTGAAGAATTAATTATTCAATGTCTTGGCATTGATCACACGACGTAAACACTCAATGAATTCCCGGCCTTTGTAGTTCTCAGCATTTGTCACGAATGTCCGTGACCTTCCTGTCACTTCGTTCCCTTATCACGCGCGTCTTTTCGTGAGCTAATCCTCCATGGCTCTGATTCCCAGGCAAGAAGTGTTGCCCGGGCTTACACTGGCAGATAGATACCAAATCATTTTGTCCAAGGAATGATACCTTCTCACGATGGCCGACATGCTTTCGTCCCCTGGTTCCTGGTCAGTTTACCCCCGTTGTTCTGTGCAGGCTTAAGGCCACTTGAACCAGGACGGTGCAGGATCACGTACAGTTACTCTTCATCTTGTCCCCAGTGGCTTGGCCGTAATACAGGGTCGGCCGTCTCTTCAGTTATGTTGTGCATAAAGTTTTAATGAAGACTGGTGTTAGGAAATTAAGGGGCTGGGGTTGGAGGCTGTTGACAATAATTTTGTCACTGAAAAAAATATGCATATATTACCAGAATTTGAAAAGTACAAATAATCAATTCAGTTTTAAAATAGTCAAAACTATTTTGACTTAACTGAAAGATCAACTAGGACGACGATTATCAGCTAGAAATACATCTAGAAACAATAGCATTTGGGACAACTAATAGAAGAGATAGAAAGACAGTTTGGATAAGAGAAATATAAGTAGATGGAGAGCTAGGAGAAATTTGGTCTTTCATTTGGTTACAATCTATTTACTTCGTATTAAAAGTTCACATTATATAAGCATACATTTTTTAAAATCATTTTAAAAAACAAACAATAGATCTCATAGTTTTTTAAACAAAGATCGCATCGCTCATCAACAATTTTTAAAGAATTTTTTAAAAGGTTCAACTAAACTAAACACATATTCTTTGGGCCTGAGATCTACTCTCTTATGGCCTTGGCTATTACTTGGGCAATCTGCTCCATCTGTTGGGCAGTGCCATACAACATTGTCTGAACGTAGGACTCCCCTGCCCCCCTAACCTCCCCGGCTATGTCAAGCGCGGGACATGACGTCAACAAGTGTGTGATCGTCTCAGAGGCTTTGCTGCAATGGCGGCTATTGGGGTCCGTGTTGTGTTCTACTAAAAGTCTTACTTTTGCTCAGAGAGTTTTCAACATTGTCTCTGACAGTAAGACAGATTTCAAAATGTCTTTCTTAAAGATTTTTTTTTAAAAATGTGTTCCCACAAAGTTCCTATTTGCCATCGCGTTTAACACGTATAGAAACAAACTCAATAACTCTTCTCATACCAAACTCAATAATTCTTCCCCTTCCAAACAAACTCAATCATTCTTCTCCTTCCAAACAAACTCAATCATTCTTCTCCTTCCAAACAAACTCAATCATTCTTCCCCTTCCAAACAAACTCAATCACTCTTCCCCTTCCAAACAAACTAAATCACTCTTCCCCTTCCAAACAAACTCAATCACTCTCCCCCTTCCAAACAAACTCAATCACTCTCCCACTTCCAAACAAACTCAATCACTCTTCCCCTTCCAAACAAACTCAATCACTCTCCCTCTTCCAAACAAACTCAATCATTCTTCTCCGTCCAAACAAACTCAATCATTCTTCTCCTTCCAAACAAACTCAATCACTCTTCCCCTTCCAAACAAACTCAATCATTCTTCTCCTTCCAAACAAACTCAATCACTCTTCCCCTTCCAAACAAACTCAATCACTCTTCCCCTTCCAAACAAACTCAATCACTCTTCTCCTTCCAAACAAACTCAATCACTCTTCTCCTTCCAAACAAACTCAATCATTCTTCTCCGTCCAAACAAACTCAATCACTCTTCCCCTTCCAAACAAACTCAATCATTCTTCTCCTTCCAAAAAAACTCAATCACTCTTCTCCTTCCAAACAAACTCAATCATTCCTCTCCGTCCAAACAAACTCAATCACTCTTCCCCTTCCAAACAAACTCAATCATTCTTCTCCTTCCAAACAAACTCAATCACTCTTCCCCTTCCAAACAAACTCAATCATTCTTCTCCGTCCAAACAAACTCAATCACTCTCCCCCTTCCAAACAAACTCAATCATTCTTCTCCTTCCAAACAAACTCAATCACTCTTCCCCTTCCAAACAAACTCAATCATTCTTCTCCGTCCAAGCAAACTCAATCACTCTTCTCCTTCCAAACAAACTCAATCACTCTCCCCCTTCCAAACAAACTCAATGATTCTTCTCCGTCCAAACAAACTCAATCATTCTTCCCCTTCCAAACAAACGCAATCACTATTCTCATTTCACACTGAATCACGCTCCCCCTTCCAAACAAACTCAATCACTCTTCTCCTTTCAAACAAACTCAATCACTCTTCTCCTTTCAAACAAACTCAATCACTCGTCCCCTTTCAAATGATATCAATACCTCTTCTCATTCCAAACAAACTCAATCACTCTTCCCCTTCCAAATGATCTCAATCACTCTTCCCCTTTCAAACAAACTTAATCACTCTTCTTATTCCAAACAAACCCAATAACTCTTCTCATTCCAAACAACGAACTCAATCACTCTTCTCATTGCAAACAACAAACTCAATCACTCTTCTCATTTCAAACAACAAACTCAATCACACTTCTCATTGCAAACAACGAACTCAATCACTCTTCTCATTCCAAACAACGAACTCAATCACTCTTATCATTGCAAACAAACTCAATCACTCTTCTCATTTCAAACAACAAACTCAATCACTCTTCTCATTCAAAGCAAACTCAATCACTCTTCTCATTTCAAACAAAAAACTCAATCACTTTTCTCATTTCAAACCAACTCAATCACTCTTCTCTTTTCAAACAACAAACTCAATCACTCTTCTCCTTTCAAACCATCGATTTTAAAATCCACCCACTCACAAGCTCTTGAGGATAACCAAAAATAAAAGAAGGGAAAGACAAATGAAGACAAATTTTATGCTGAATTGTCTCCCCAGCTGTAGTCTGATGGTAAAATTTAACATTTCAAAGGATCCTCAAACTTTTCACATCACTGACACCTGGCTTTGCATGACTAAATTATACGACGTCTGAGTTCTCATGACTAAACTGAGATCGCAGCTTTCCAGGCTTGTCAATGGGACATATTTTTCTGTCCCATCCCATCCCATGGCAATTTATGCCTGTCCCATCCCATCCCATGGACAAGCCTGCAGTTTTCTTAATGTACCATTCACCAGGCCCCTACCCTTTCTTTTATTCGTCATTAAGAACATCCGAATTTAACGTGTTCTCTTTCTTGTTGGTGTCTTTCTTTACTGCACACCACAGATAAGTTGTTCTTTAATTTAATATTTTATTAAATTTAGTTTGTTGGCTTAGAAAGGCTTTAAGCCGATACGTTCGTTGTTCATTGGGGGCTCTTCTTGCCAACTTATTCCTTATTCAACAAGCGTATTTATCAGACTGGTCTGAGGACAGTCCCACCCCACTTTATGTGTTCTTCTGTTTTGTGTACGAGTGGCTGTATTTGTGTGGCTGTATTTATGTATGTGGGCTTGTGTGTGTGTAGTGTGTGTTGGAAAATTGGGCAACTGTAGGACATCACAATTTTACCACTCACAGACCCAGACAACAAGGGGGATAAAGAAACGAATGATATGAAACATGACTCTCTGTGATTAATATCATTGCAAACATATGCACTCATCTCTTGTACCGCAGGCATTTAAAAAAAATCATGTTAAGCCTGGTCCCTTTTGGAACTCAGGACGTGTTAGCGCATTTTCGTATTATGTATCAGTACTTATGTTAGATATCAGCATTATGTAGTTATCAGTAATTGTGTTTAGATTTTAGACATATTTTTATGAATTTTCTTGTGTAATGAATATACCTGAAATTTTTTTTATTTAAAAGTCATTTCTTTACATTTTAAAATTTTCTAGTCTCTTCTAAATGTAACCACAAGTGGTTTGTGGTCACTGAAATAGGACTCATAAATGAAACATTCTAAATTGTAATCAGCTAATCGCCCAAATACTCCGTCAATTGTTGTTTGATAGATCGTAGTTGCCAATCTTGGTGAAAGTAGTTGAATGTTGAAGCTTGTTTCGAAAAAGTTTTCAATTTCTGCCCCTGGGCCGCTAAGATCTTGATTGAAGTCACCACAAATGATGACGTAAAACTCTCTAAACTTTTACACATATTCTAATGACTTCAACAAAAAAAAAAACTAATACTTTTGATAATACTAAGACTTCCGGCAATGGCGGCCGTTGCCTGCGCCAGTGTTATCTCTCGATTCGCAATGTTTTTTGGTAGTTTTAACGGGTTTTTTTAACGGATCGAGTAACTGAGTGTTGATGCACAAATGGCAGGTCAGGACATACAAAAAACATATATACATCATGGGTCTAGGACTTATGGATGCTGAGATCTAGGGTGATGACAGACGGACGGACGGACAAAACGGGTGCAATAGCGCATTCGACTTCTCGAAAATGCGCTAAAAATATCACGAAGACATTAATTACGGTACAACTTAACAAAAGAAAGAAAGAATCTTTTGAAGCGCGTTGTGGGGGGGGGGGGGGGTAAAGAAGAACATTTCAGAATTTAAACATTGCTTAACGATACTATGTATTTGGGATAAGAATTTATACAGTCATGATGAATTAAATTAATTTTTAAACCTTTCTTTTCCCCTAGCGACTCATTTCCCCATATGATCACATATCACATAACCAGTATGTTTGTATTTTTCAAGGATATTAAATACCACAATATGATCCCGTCACCTAACGGGATCATGCTCTTTGGTTAATCCTTTTTTATGTTACTTTTTGACCCCTTTTGCTCGCAACATCTTGATCCCAAGTGGCAACCCATTCTTGCAGCATTCATATTAATGGAAACATATGAATCATAACCTAGATGGGATTTTGACCCACTTGAGATCCCGATTCGTCTTCTCTCAATTTGCTGAAAGTTGGAATAACAAAGGTCTGAGTTTTAGCAACACACAGTAGAGTTTACTGTTACTTTCGTTTTACATACACATATGAATACTTCAGTAAATAGCTTAGAGTCTAAGCCTTAGACTATTTGACCACGCCCCCGAAAACAATATGATGTTTAAAACACGTTTTTATTTCAATTCGGATCATGATGGATTCACGTGTCAAGTTTGGTCGAGATCCATCAATCCAGGAAGAAACATATTGAGACAAAAATCATTTTAAAAAAATAGAAAAAAAAAAAACAGCAAAATAAGCACGAGCTTTCTCTTTTATATTTATAGATCTTAACACTATAATTACTTGTACATTTATAGATGTTAACGATATGAATACTGGCAGTGGCGTCACTAGGGTTGGTGTCACCCGGGGCTTTAGTTCATGGTGTCACCCCCTTACGACGTGCCCCATATAACTCTTCCGAGTCATCTAGTGCCAAATATCGGGAACTTATAATATTTTACATTTTGGTGTCACCTCTTTTGATGGTGTCACCCGGGGCGGCCCGCCCCCACCGCACCCTCTTGTGACGCCACTGATTACTGGTACATTTATAGATGTTAACGATATTATTACTTGTACATTTATAGATGTTAACGAGATGATTACTGGTCCATTTATAGATGTTAACTATATGATTACTGGTACATTTAAAGATGTTAACGATATGATTACTGGTACATTTATAGATGTTAACGATATGATTACTCGTACATTTATAGATGTTAACGATATGCTTACTGATCCATTATATTCTTTCTTGATTAAGTCCTCAAAATAATTACAATTTATACTTTGAAAAGTTTTTAAATGAAAAATTTGAGAAATGTCTTTATTTAAAATATTTATAGCCACACCATCTGGATTAGCTTAGACCATTTCTACATACAAAAATATTGGGATCTATTGCATAGTAATCAACACTTTAAACGTATTCTCAAAGTATCGCTGAAACAAATGAAAAGATAATGGTTTCCCTTTGAAATTTTCATTTAAAAAGAATTTTGTAAAGCCGTAGTGAATTCACCCCCTACAATTACTTTACTTTAGATCCGCCTCTGACAAGACATACCAAACAATGCCACATCAGTTTTAGTCCCGAGGTCCGGGCTATGTGGACACTGTAAGGTCATGTAACATAGAGATTGTCCGGCTCTGTTTGCCCACGTCGTTCGTCGGTATTGTATGTCATTGCGGAGGCAGAAGTAACGGCGATACCGTCTGGCCAGGAAATACTCGAATCTGGTGATATCCCAGCTGGCCAGAACGGCTGATTAGCTAAACCTGAAGCTTTTCGATACCGAGATATCACATGGTACTGATCATTGCAACCGTAAGCTTTTCGATACCAAGAGATCGCATGGTACTCAACTTTGCAACCCCGAAGCTTTTCTATACCAAGATATCAAATGGTACTCCATATCGATACAGTGTTTTGGAGCAATACTTTACATTACCAAAACACTGCTGACATCGATACCATGGTATCTGACTAAATTCAACAAAGCCGCACATCGATACCTTCATAAAACACAATATTTAGCAATTCGAAGCCTCGTGTGATATTGCTACCGTACACCTGAATAATATTCAACAAGTCCACGCCTCCACTAACATTCACACGATGGTCTTCAGTCATCAACATTCTATGCTTTTGAATCTCCTTGTAACTTTGCCGTCAGTCGTTAGATTTTATGAGAAGGGATGTTTGAGCCAAGCCCACGTCATTAGTCGAGGTGAGACTACCAAGAATTGAACGAGGAGCAGGCGAGTGTTATAACAATATAACTATCCGTGGCAGGGGTTATAAACTATGTAATTAACATTACCCAAATTAAATGTTTAAGTGAATATTTAATTATGAATAATAATATATTTATGAACTAGATCCGAACGTAGCATACGCCGCCAAATTGCTCAACGATAGTGCAAAATAGGGGGACAAGAACAGATACAAACCGCTGCACGAAGAAATCAAAACAACGCGAGTGAACATGGTTCCATGAAGATATCAGGGGAGACACAACACACAAAACTGTTAGCTAAGCAAATCATCCAAAGTGGAGCTTGCTCAGAGCTTGCTGGATGTATGCATAGTTGGCTAGCAATGGAGGTGCAGGGCAGGAGAAGGGGTTGGGAGTGCGCATGTCTCGGGACCGAAGATAAGCAAGATGGGATGTAGAGGTTTGCCTGCATTTTGCTTGCTTGTCGAAGTCTTGTTTGCTCTGGCGTATTGTAATGAGTTATGTGATTAGTCTTTATTAAGACTGGCTTATCTTTGAGTTGCTCGTAAGAAAGTGTTGGAATTGAAAATATTCTGAAGTACATTACTGAGATAAACATTATTTGTGTCAATAAAATGTCATATTTCTGGGATGTAATAAATGTATGCATAATGATATCTGCCTTTTGGTTTTTTTTGTTTTTTTTTTAATATCGTGATTTTTTAAGGAAAAAATAACGACAGAGAAAATAGAAAGTAGAAAACTGTTGAATAAATTAATGTGATTAGATCAATGTGCCAAAAGAAAAGTTTCCCAACTTTCTTTCTCATTAGAACATACAAGTGTATATGAGAGTGAGTGAGAGAGAAAGAGAGCGAGAGGGAGAGAGAGAGAGCGAGAGGGAGAGAGGAGAGTGAAAAAGAGAGAGAGAGAGAGAGAGAGAGAAACAGACTTTACGTTCCGGAGGTATTTATGATATCAATATTAAAAGAAAGAGTAAGTGGATATTTTAAAAACATTGTGTTTTAATAAGTGGTTGTGAGAAAATGATTTTAAAATAATGGGATGATCACGTGATAAACGTCATACTCGTCATCAGCAGTCACTGCATATCTCACCACCCTTAAACCCGCACTCCACATTACACATAACTTAATGTATCGTTTTGTTTAACGTAACAATCAGCTAAAAATGGTCTTTTCTTCTGCTTCTGAAAATTGTCAAGATATGACGTCATCAGCTCTGCGCAAACTCTTCTCCCCCAAACTTAATGAAGGAGCGCGTGCTAGTTTTGGACGTTGCTCTTTAACTCACTTGGGTGATTTTTTCTTTTCTTTCATATAACGTCATCGATCTTCCATAAATGGCTTCTTGAGGGACAAGCTGCTTAAAATAAAGAAACTTAATTCATTTTTTAAATAGAAATTCTGCTTGAATAAGTTTTACCATTGTTGCAACATTCGCTAGACATTCATAGGATATACAATCGATATCAACCGAACAATGGTCCTCACAAAAATAAGAAGGGCTGTTAACGATTAATTTAAAATTGGAAAAATTGAAAAAATAAAGATTAAATAATCGTTAATTTCGATTAAAGCCTAAAATTGAAATTTATGGTGTCATAAGTAACATTTATTAAAAAGTACGTGTCGAAAATGGAAAATCAAAATGACACTGGAATGTCTACTTTATATTGTATCTTTTAACCAACAGCGCAAACAGACAAGTGTCTTGACATTATTTGGTTGATGTGATGAGTGAGTCTTATAACCAGCTAAGATGAACAATTATTCACATAGCTTTAGATTTCTCAGCTGAAGTTTCTGATACTGCAGTGGATTTTTGGTTTGCATGTGATTTGTAAGCGAAGTGTTAGAACGATGGTAGCAATGTTCCCTTTAAACAGCACGGCTGGGCAGATATTTTAAAGACGCCACGCATGAGTTTAGAATCACCGCGCAGCAAATTTTGTAAAATATTGCACACAAAATATAAGTCGTGCAACTTTGCACACGAGATTTTTCTTAACTTTGCACACGCACTTACGAAGACTAGACTTAAAGGGAACATTGGATGGTAGGCAGACGATTTCTCTCAATGGACTCAAAAACGTTTATCGACATTTTGAACTGTCACGTCAGTCAATAGTTTAAAACTAAAATGTTCGTGTAATCGTCAGGAAATTTGTTTATATTTATTTGCCGAAATATTTTACTTTTTAGCTTGCTGTACATTTATAAGGGGTGGGTCCATTAATCGTTAAAAAGTTATATCAATTAATTGAGAAATAAATCGTTAATTTCCGCAGCCCAATAAATAACGTTTGTATCCTGCAGTACTCTTTTGAGTCATATGTTTTTATGCGTATTACTTAAAGAATCCTTACACAGTTTATACACGTCTTAGATATTATATATACTGTATATGTATGTATTTCTATATCTATCTATATATATATAAGACGCATTTGTTGTCCGTGTGTCTGTCTGTCTGTCTGTCTGTTCCCTAATAACTCAAGATCCAGACAACCCAGTCAAGTGAAATTTAGTAAACGTACACATAATTATATGGGGAAGGTTCTTAAATAGGTTTCGTTTCTTAAATTCAAACTCATGGGCGCCGGGGGCCCAACAACTTTTTTTTCCTTATTTGGGCTATATAAAAAATGAAAATCAACAATTTTTCTATTTCTCGAAGAGGCAGAAGCATGAAATTTTAGGAAATAGTTGAGTATACTTCTGCAATGGTAACAGGCAAAAATATATTTAAATTACTTCCTTCTGGGGGCTGGGGGCCCAAATTTAGTTTTTTCTCTAATATGAACTATATATAAAAACTAAAAATCACTAAATATCATATTTTACGGATAGGTAGAAGCATGAAACTTTGGCAAGTTGTTAAGTACGCTACCCCGACGATATTTTCCGATACACAATTTTTAACTTCCCACTCATGGGAGCCGGGGGCCCAAATGTAGTGGTTTTTTTTTTACCTTATATACGCTATATAATTACTGAAAATCAACCATTCTTCTATTTCCCGTGTAGTTAGAAGAATGAAACTTTGGGAAGTTGTTAAGTACACTCTCCTAACGCTAATTTGCGAAAAAGAATTTCAAACTTCCCACTCATTGGGGGCCGGGGGCCCAAATGTTTTTTTTTCTTTTATTAGAAACAAACTCATCACTAATTCTCCAAT
>MUZC01004436.1:299866-329370 GCA_002072015.1 Radix auricularia | reverse complement strand
TTGGCTCGCTCTGTCGGTATCAACGATGAGCGGCGTATTTCAAAGCCAATGTGAAGGTCATTTCGAGCCCTTCCTGGTTAATAGTAGTTATCGGCGTTGTGTTTTTTTTTCCTTACTTGAACAATTCAAAGAACAAAAACCTTCTTGTTTTAAATGATTTTTGTATCATGTCTTTGGAAAAAAAAATTATATCAAAATACTTTGTAGTTTATTGTCGAGACCGTGTTTTATTTCCCTTTAACACTTATTTCATTTTAAGCATTTTCATGTTAATACGTATTTCACAGTATTTATTTCAAATGAAAAATTTTAATTTGATAATTTATTCTTGAGCCGAAATTTGAACACATAAGAGCCACAGTTTAAACACTGGTGGTTACGATATTGCAGTACCATTTTCACGGGTACCCGGGCGCCATTTTACTACCCGGGTAATTGCTCGTCAACGGGTACCCGGCTCCCGGGTACCCGTTGACAGGCCTAGTAGCCAATAAAGTGAGTAAAGTAGCGGATTAACATGGTCATGTTTTTTGCCTTTAGAACTAATCTGGCAGGTGAATTTTGAACTCTGTAGTTTTTCAATGCATGGTTTTTGCGTAACTGACAGAAGAGAATAGCAGTAATCAATACGAGCTAGAATAAGAGCACAGACTGGAGTTTTTTGTTGCACTATCAGTTAAGTAATAACGGATTGAAATGATCTGACGAATGGCTGTATAGGCAGAGCAACAGATGTGATTGATGAAGTTGTTGGTAGACATGTCATATAATATGTTTTAATATTTATGTAAGTAATTATTTAATTTTATTGTACTGATGAAGGCATTAGCCGAAACGTCTACTGTTATTAGTATTAGTTCACAAAATAAAGCTTAAATTTATTGTCTTCTAACACAAATAGTTTGTGTACGTTGTTTTTTTTTATGTAGTTTGTGTCTGTGCTTCCCCCCCCCCCCCCACTTTTTTTGCACTATGAGCAAATCTGCAGCGTATGCTACGCCGCGGGAATCTAGTATATATTTATTTCTTGAACAGCAATTCATCAAATTCTTGTTCTTCCTGTCTGGACTTTGATGTGGAAAGGTTTACCTGATCAAACCAGAAAATCAACAGACTTTCCACAATTAAAACTCTAATAAAAAAATTCAACACGAAACAAAAAAACGCCCATGAGAATAGGACGCAATCATCTTCTGTTTACAAGTAACTTTGTAGTATTTAAGATAAAATCAGTAACTGAGGTTTTTTGCCAGACATTTCTCTCTGCACTCAGATCATTATTTTTCGTGAATGGATCATCCTGTTGTGAATTATGACGCCTATTACGTAACCACCGACAATTAGGTCACTGTGTGACGGTTCACGTTTGACAGTTCACAAAGTGGATTGATCTGAACAGCTAAATGGAGCCCTCGTTAGCAGCTCTAGCCTCGTTAGAGATAAACTGCAGCAGTTTTATGGGAAGGGTTTATTTTAATCTCCTTCACTGACGGCAAATGTCTGAGGGGCTGGTGACGTAATTTTTCAAGACGATTTCTATAGGACCAATGAAAAAAAGTGCAGAAAATCTAGGTCAATAAACCGAAATGTAATTTAGTTTCTTATTTTTTGAAATGGAATACCTTGGCATATCAAATGCTTAACTTTGCTAGTGGCACCAATAGTATTGGCCAGGAGTTGGGAAATAGTTTGTCTGACAGAGCCAAAAGCACCACATCTTTTGAAAAGTAATTCTGTGAGAGCCCATACACTATGTTTAAAACCAGTGCTTTTATTCACTCGCATAACGCAGCGAAACTTCCTTTCGGCACCTTCCAACTTCCTACCCCCCCCCCCCATTAGTTATTTTTTATCACAGTCTGGAATGCCTTTTCCGGGTAGCGTTGTAGCGTACCGGTATCTTTTTATAAATAATTTTTTAAAGCACTGTTTAAAATTAAAATTTAAGTAAATGTAAGTACCTTTTACGTAATTTCAATACTAAAAGTACAATTATTAATTCTCTGAATTTCTTTTAATAACATTGATTTGCTTTTGCTAATCAATAATGTTATTCCTTACCATTAACGCCACTTATGGTGCTGCATGGCTTTGTTGGTGGCTTTGTTGTCAGGCTGATTTGTGGTGAGGTTAATCTTCATGCAGGTGTTGAGACATCAGTCCGTTAAAAGTGATCGCTGGTTTGTCTTAATATTATTTGGATGTGAGAAAGACTCCTCTCATGCGTACATAGAGCAAAACATTGTCAATACAGCAATAATCACATGGGGCAGTGGGTGGTGATTTGTGACTGGATTCGCGTTGTAAGTTTTGACAATCAGCTGGCTATCGAGTTAAACATTTTTTTGTTGTTAAATCTCTGCCCACTTGTATTGGCTTTAAGCAACTTTGCTTGCTGTAGTACAAGACTTTCCAAATTTTTTATTAGTGACTTAAACTTATTATTTTACATGTCAATGGCCTTCATGTCAGCAGCCTGGAGCTCAAAGTCTTTGAAGGAGACAACTGGGATGCAACATAGGTCAGTGCTGAACACTGCACACTTGTGTGGATGGGTGATGAACTTAAAGAGATGGGTGTGCTAGCGAAATTCTCCAAAGCGCGTTTCAAGTAAATGCAAGTGAATACACGTTAAGCCTGCTAGTTGCTAAATAATATGATGTTGACCATGGTCACTTGATGTGCAAGTATCTGGGATCTATCCAATTTTTCACATTTTAGTAAATGACCTGTTTCAATTTCTAGCTTGTTTTCAAACTTTGCTTGTTGCAGGGCTAAGATTGTTTTTCCAACGTCTTGCATTATCACATTTAGTTATTTAGATTTTTTAATGCAATTAAAATGTAGATCAAAGGAGTCTGATAACACATTTCTTTAAATTAGCAGCAAGCCCGATGCAGTAATCTATAGAGCCACATCTCGCTCGCGAGCCTTGTTTTCCCAACTCCTAGTCTACGCAAAATCAACTTTCAAAGTTTTATTTCAGTTTCGTGCGACTATGTACTAATTTGATGGTATAGGTAGGATAAAGCTTAATGAATTTTAAACTTTAGCGAAATCTTGTGACAGACTAGAATAGTATGTGATGTCTATGTTACCTTTGCATCTAACATATTTACAGAAGTTAGGTTCAACTAAAATAATTTATAACAATTGTGTCAACTTTCTTCCAACTTTGGTGATACAAGCTATATTGTTGGTCGTTGTTATTTCTTTTTGTTGTCGTATTTGCAGAAACCACAACTCAAGAAAAAGTTCAAGGGTCAACCTTTGAGCTACTTCCTTCCTGTGTCCGCCATGTTCCCAGTGGATTTCCTCTAATCATTACGACAATGGCGACTAAGCCTAAGAAAAGAAAACCCGGCTCAGTTGGTAACAAATTGAATCGGCAGCCATCCTGACCCCTCTCAGACTCCTCAACAGCCCCCTGGAACCCCCCTCCCACCTCTGGGTGTGTATTTCCTGACGACACAACGCCCGACCAAATAGAATGAAAGACTCCCGACTCTGAGTTTTTGGACCACAATTAGCCCGATAGTCATCATGATCCATACAGAATAAAGTGTGACTCTGTCTCTAGGGACGATCAATCCCGTGAATGTTGGACCAATAATTTTGTTTTCTTTTTTCCCGTAGAGCTGTGTTTCTTCAAACGTCGTTATTTTTCCATTCCCTTTCTTTGATACATCGTTCTCTCAGTATCTTTCCTTGATACATCGTTCTCTCAGTATCTTTCCTCGATACATCGTTCCCTCAGTATCTTTCCTTGATACATCATTCTCTCAGTATCTTTCCTCGATACATCGTTCTCTCAGTATGTTTCCTTGATACATCGTTCTCTCAGTATGTTTCCTTGATACATCGTTCTCTCAGTATGTTTCCTCGATACATCGTTCTCTCAGTATCTTTCCTTGATACATCGTTCTCTTGGTATCTTTTCTTGATACATCGTTCTCTCAGTATCTCTTTCCTTGATACATCGTTCTCTTGGTATCTTTCCTTGACACATCATTCTCTCAGTATCTCTTTCCTTGATACATCATTCTCTCAGTATGTTTCCTTGATACATCGTTCTCTCAGTATCTTTCCTTGATACATCGTTCTCTCAGTATATTTCCTTATTACATCGTTCTCTCAGTATCTTTCCTTGATACATCTTTCTCTCAGTATCTCTTTCCTTGATACATCGTTCTCTTGGTATCTTTCCTTGACACATCATTCTCTCAGTATCTCTTTCCTTGATACATCATTCTCTCAGTATGTTTCCTTATTACATCGTTCTCTCAGTATCTTTCCTTGATACATGGTTCTCTCAGTATATTTCCTTATTACATATTTCTCTCAGTATCTTTCCTTGATAAATCGTTCTCTCGGTATATCTCCTTGATACATCGTTCTTTCAGTATCTTTCCTTGATACATCGTTCTCTCAGTATCTTTCCTTGATACATCGTTCTCTCAGTATCTTTCCTTGATACATCATTCTCTCAGTATCTTTTATTGATACATCGTTCTCTCAGCCTCTTTTCATGCATCCATAACAACTCACCCATAACACACCCTAGACCCTTAGTCTCCATTTTATCATTTCCCCTAAACTGAAGCCTCTAAATTCCCCCCACCCCCCTCAAACCTTCTTTGCTCTAGCCCTCACCAATCAATTTGTGATACATTTCAAATTTTAACTACTTTCGCATTTATCACATGTAATTAGACTCTTCGTTTGTTTGACCACCGTCTTGAAATAAAACTAAACGTTTTAAATATTTTCACCAGAAGATCCCCACTGGGTTAATAACCTTTTCGTGATAGAAAACATGTTTAAATGTATGAAATCGTTTAACACAAGCTATTTTGTTTTAAAAAATTAACTCAGGTATCTGGTGAGATGATGTTCACATTGGTAGTTAAAGGATGGTATTCAGATGGGTTGTTAAAGATGGTATTTAAATGGGCAGATGAAGATGATATTCAGATGAGCAGATGAAGATGGTATTCAGATGGGTAGTTAAGATGGTATTCAGATGGGTGGTTGAAGATGGTATTCAAATGGGCAGATCAAGGTATTCAAATGGGTGGTTGAAGATGGTATTATGATGGTAGTTGAAGATGGTATTCAGATGATTTGATGGACTAACAACGAAAAAAGATGCTTAGCGTAGTACTGCTATGACAGAGGTTGTGATGGGTAGCAGAATTGCTCCAAGCCCGTGACGTCCCAACGATAGAGACACATCACGGGCTCAGTCTGAGCTCTGGTTTATTGATGTTAGCGTCACCGAAATTTTCATAGTTTCTGAATATCGACTGTTACGTAATGAACATTCCCGTCTGCTGGATATCTCTCAGTTAATCCCACTTATCCGCAGACTGGATTTTGTTAACTCGATAATTAGCCAAATGAGTTATACCTGAAAAGCTCTTGGCCTCTTGAATTTCTCAGTCGGAATCTCATCTGATTGATCATCTTGTGTGTATTGTCAGATGCAAAGTCAGACACGAGTTACTGGCCTTCGTGGATATTAATAATAGAAGAAAAGTGTAAGGACTCTTTTCACTTCAAGAAAGAAAGAAAGATAAAAACGAAAAAAAAAACAACGATCAAGACAAAAAAATTAGAGACAGAGAAAGAAATACACAAAAAAGTAAGACAAAGAAAAAAAGGCAAAAAAAAAAACCAGACTAAAATAGAACGAAAGACAGGCATAAAAAGAAAAGAAGAAAAAGACAGGCAAAAAAAAAGAAAGAAAAAGAAAAGAAAAACAGAAGACAGAGGAAAAAAAAGAAGAAAAAAGCCAGACAGACAAGAAGAAAGAGCGAAAAATGAAGATTATTATTTATATAACTATATCCTGAAAAGAAGAAGTATTTTACATAAATTATAAAAGATATTGAGTAGAAAAGGAAAGAGGTAATTTCTTACTTGTCATTAACCCAATTATGTGAATAATTGCTTACGTCTTAACAGCAAGGCTATTATCTCATATATCTCCACGCATTTCGCTAACCTTATTAAACGAGCGAAAGCCTTAAAACTTAAAACATGGACAATTTTGTGTTATGGTTTTTGTTTCTGTTTGTATAATAGATAAAAATATGACCCAGTTAAAGAAAGGCTTCTCTGGAATTAACTCAATCTGGCTGCCCTCAATGACGCAATCAATTTGTTGGGAACGACATTTAGAAGGTTGACCAAGGGCGTTAAGCAATATCGGAAACCATTAGACAGGATGGACAACTCGCGACGCCTGCTTCTGTCACAAACAGGGGCAATGACCGAAGCCAACACTTCTAAAAACTAAAGCTAATCTCTGCCCTCGTACAGTTAATGCTGAAAGGTTTTTTTTCATACTTTGGGATAATGGTAGCTCTGACCTTGTATAATTAGTACTTAAGACCTTTCCTTTTCTCATACTTTGGGACGATGGTAATGTCTGACCTTGTAAAGTCGGTATTGAAGACATCTTGTCATACTTTGAGACAAAGGTCATCTCTAGCTTTGTAAAGTTGGTACTGAAGACCTTTTCTCATACTTTGGGACAATGGTATCTCTTTCCTTGTAAAGTTAGTACTTAAAACCTCTTGTCATACTTTGGGACAATGGTATATCTGACCTTGTAAAGTTGGTACTAAAGACCTATTGTCATAATTTGGGACGAAGGTAAGCTCTAGCTTTGTAAAGTTGGTACTGAAGACATTTTCTCCTACTTTTGGACAATGGTAATTTCTGACCTTACACATGGATAGCTTGTGAGAATTTGAATTTACTAAAAACCTGACCAAGTTTTTACTGAGTGGTGAATCTAAATCTCTACAAACACAGACGAGTGCTGTGCTTAAAAACAGTTTCCTCGATAAGACGGGGTTAGAATATCTCCTGGCACTCCATATTTTAGTCTATGTAAACATTTGTTTACACTTTTAAACTTTCACAACTCAGAAGTTCTTCAAGGATCATTCAACTATATAAAATAAAGGAGAATAAAATTTTGACCCCTCCCTTTTCCCATTTTTAATAGCACCACGGTCTTTTAACCTAACATATGAATCTCCCCCAAAATCCATCTTAAAGAAAAATTATTTTCCAATTGTTCTATTGTCTCTCTTGAACATTTTCTTTTTCTTTAAAAAGATAGTTATTGTCGTTTTATCCTAATTATTTTTTATTTCAAACCACCCTCCCATATTCTTACAGAAAAATCACCCCTTTACAAAAAAAACACCCTTTCTCATACCAACCGACCCCCCACCCCAACAACCCTAAAACTTAGACCATTAAAAACATTTCACCCNCCTTTTAAATCCAAACACTCAGACAATAAAACCGTTGAGGCCCCACCCCCCATCTCTGCCTAACGATGTGGGTGGTATTGCATCAGTTCTGTTGTCCGGATCAGCGCGCGCCAGTCACGTGATGCTAATCCCACCCTTTCGGGACGAGATAACCACAACGCATTCCGAGAGGAACCCTTTCAAATTAAATTATGAACGGTCCTCAAACTACAGGCTGCAGCATCTGAGGCTCTCCTCACTCCCGTCAAGTTTGATCAAATAAAACAAGTGTCAAATGACTTGTTAGGGCAGCTCCTTACTATTGAAGATAACGAAGATATGACGCTCAAGAAATTGAAAGATTTTTTTTTATATAAATAATTGTGATGGAGATGCCTTGAGTAAGCCAAGTTATTATTAAAAACAATTTAATAATAACTTTTTTGGCAGTAAATTTGTCACCTTTTTTGGACGATTGTAAAACGATTCGTGCCACCAATCTCGACCAAAATTCTAATAGGTACAATGTCAAAGAATAATAACTTTACACATTCGTTTAAATTAAATTAAACATTTTCCTCATTTAATTACCTACAGCTTTGCATACAATGAGAAATATTTCAATGCTTAGACATTTAGTGGAGGCCACTTACCTTGAGCCAAGTGGGTTAATATAAAATTACCGCTTGCTAATAATCCATCCAGTTATATCATACATCAATTATAGAAGTAGATCCATTGGTTGGCGTTTACCCTCTAGGTGCTTCCTGTCCCACTTTCCATTTCGTTTCAATGACTCTGTTTACGTCTGCATCCGTCCTGGCCCATCAAACGACCACACACGACGTGATTGTAAACATTGTTTTAATACTATTGAATATAGACGTGATCCCGGACAGCTCTGCAATGAGCCCATCTTTTGTCAGCACTATCTCGTGGCCTGATCTAGTGTAGCAAACACGCTAACAGAATCTCTGGATCCCAATAATGGCGTAAGGGGGGGTTCTTTAGGTCATATCGGTCAATTGGTATAGAGATTTTTAGACAAGTTCTTTTTGAAGAGTCAATTTGGACGAATCAGTTAGGACGAGTCATTTTGGGCGAGTCATTTTGGACGAATCATTTGGGACGAGTAATTTTTGACTAGTCATTTGAAAAAGACATTTTGGACAAGTCATATGGGATGAATCATCTCGGACGAGTCACTTAAGGCGAGTCATTTTGAAAGAGTCATTTTCGACAAATCATTTTGGATGAATCATTTAGGACGAGTCATTTTAAACAAGTCATTTTAGCTAAAACGTTGTAGATCAGTCATTTGGGACGAGTCAGTTTGAATAAGTCATTTTGGACCAGTCATTTCCAATTTTATTTATTTTTAAAAGAAGATATTATTTTTAGAGCATCACTGCTGCGTTATTAATATTCTTTATTTGTAGTCTGCGAACGTTTATTAGTCTATGCGAGTCATTCAAAATTCCGTTGAGTCCGTTTGGGCAGACCAAGGAATCTTGTCTTCGTATCCCATGACAGTTATCATCACATAATGTGAACTCTTAGCTTGACGCCAATAGAAAAGACAGAATGTCTCGATGGAAATTTAATCTCTTCACATTTATTTCAGTAGCAGTACACCTACTAGATCAATGTAGGCCATGGGCAAAATCGAGTTCACAAATTCTGTGTACTAACATTTCATTCTCCCTCTCTGCTCTTATATGTTTGCTTACTTAATGGGTATCGGAATTCTAAACTTAAATATCGATACAAGATCGTTTAGACAGATCAATCCTGCCTGGCTAGTAACTGAAATTTTAATAGACATAATTGTCACATAGACATGAACATTTTATAAACATGAACTTCTCATAGACATGAGATTATCATATACACGAACTTTAAATAGACATGCACGAACATTTTAAAGACATTAACACTTCATAGACATTAACATTTCATAGACATGATCTTCTCCTAGACATGCAATAAGGTTTAGAAAGTCAAGACCAACATTTTGAAATTCTGTATTTTATTATTTTATAATTATGGCTTGATGTATTAATTTAAGAAAAACAAATAAAATGTTGTCCTTGAATGAAGAAGCTGAATTCAACACTTGAAATCTTGCCAGGAATGAGAAAATGAAATACGAAAAAAAGTTAAAAACCGCAGAGGTTACCAGCCTGTAGGTCTTGAATGAATCTAACAGTTAGTTGCCCAGCAAAGCTGACCCTGGTCTCCATTGAACGACTGCTGCTTCTTTTAACGAGACTTAAAGGTGCTTCTTATCGAGTCGTATTAAGTTGATAGTTAAATTACCGTTAATTTCTTGTTATATCCTCTTATTTTGTCTTCCTTTTTTAAGATTCATCTTATATGTTGTGTATATGTATACAGTAACTTGAAATTCAAAGAGAAATTCTATGTTTAAACTATTTGTCCTAATTTATCATCCGTCTAACCGTGAATTCAATCGTTCTTGTGAAGATTTCAGCTAGTGCCCCTAAGTCAACCATCGACCTCTCGGACCCTTGTTTCCTGTTTCTATTATGGGAGTTGCCAGCTGAGTTGGCCAGCCATTCATCTCCCGGATCGTTAGATAGAAAAACCGCTGGACAGTTCTCTCTCGTATACAGCTGACCATCTCATGAGAAACACGATGAACTTCTAAGTGCCTGCCTAGTCGTCCTGGGCATTTCCGATACCTGGGGTTTAGAATGCCTTGGCATGACCGATATTTAGAGTCCAGACCTCCTTGTACATACGATACATAAAACTTTGACTTTCTGATCGATGATAGCACTCAAAAGACCATTAACATTGAAATCATTATTGCCGCTTTGTAGGGTTCAAGACCTTTTTTCTTTAGAGAGCACTATGATTATTTTAGAGCTGTAACATCAATTTATGTCAGAGCGTAGATGTCCAAGGAACTCCACAAAATATATTATTTTGTTTATATTAGTGAATGAGAATACATAAACGGTTGAATGGTTTGAAACTTTCAAATAAGAATGTGTTCGAAGGTCATAGTAAAATATAAAATTTAAAGAATTGCTACACTTTGTCTCTCTTTACACGAACTTTTCTCCAATCATTTTTTGTTGTGAAGATGTAAAGATGTTTTCATTTAATTTTCTATTTTTACCTTGATATCTGCCAACTTACAACACATATTATTAAAAACCTGATACTATCAGGGGCGTATATACCCGTCTATAAAAAGTTGATACTTTCTGAAGACTTACAACTGACGCAGGACAATGGACATGCCAGAAATAACGTAGAACTTCAAACTGAGTGTGACGTTGGACGTCAAGCTGAGAGTGACGTTGGACGTCAAACTGAGAGTGAAGTTGGACGTCAAACTGAGAGTGACGTTGGACGTCATACTAAGACGGAAACTGTTCGGGATCAAGTGCCCGGAGGTCAATTTGCTCAGTGGTCATCGAAGGGAAATGAGATGACCAAAGGGACAATAACAACTCTGCGGCCTCGGTTGGTCATTTCTTTACAGCATCGTCATGTCCGGGTGATCAATATACGCCATTATGTCGGCGTGAATCTTTGGCTTTAAGCAGACTCGAGAGTGATGGGGGCGGTATCGCAACATGTATATTTTTCCTGGAAACGCTCATGTTCTGTGGCTGTCCTTGAAATTGGCACATTTCTTTAATGATAACATAATGTGAAGAGTTTCAAGTACGAATTTTGTTAAATTAAGAAGGTCTAAGGTTATCGAGTGTAATAATTTTGAGATAGATAAAAAGTTTAAGTATGGATTGTCAATAGCATTCTAGAAAAAAGGACAGATTTGAACATGAGACTTAGGTATGATGAACGCCTTGCTGTTGTGTCCACTTGTAAGAGTGGCGTCCACTTGTGAGAGTTGTGTCCACTTGTGAGAGTTGTGTCAACTTGTGAGAGTTGTGTCCACTTGTGAGAGTTGTGTCCACTTGTGAGAGTTGTGTCCATTTGTGAGAGTTGTGTCCACTTGTGAGAGTTGCGTCCACTTGTAAGAGTTGTGTCCACCTGTGACAGTTTTGTCCACTTATGAGAGTTGTGTCCACTTGTGAGAGTTGTGTCCGCTTGTAAGAGTTGCGTCCACTTGTGAGAGTTGTGTCCACTTGTAAGAGTTGTGTCCACTTGTGAGAGTTGTGTCCACTTGTGAATTCCGTCCTGAAGCTGGGCAACATGGAATGGATTGGATATCTTGATCCTGGGATGTGTTTGGGCATGGCTGCCTGGCAGTAGCACAGGAACCACACGCTCTAGCTGTTAGTAGTTGATTACTGGCTCTGGTAAAGAATTTGAAATGACGTTAAGGTTATTTATCTTGTTATGAACGCGTGCTGACAAACATGGTAAACATTTTTTCCAAAACCAGTTTAAATTTACATATAAATTTAAAAAAGAAGATTTAGAAACATTAACTTATAAAGTAGGTAGCCGAAAAAAGAGTATAATGTAATATAGCAAAAAAAATCACAAAGAAATAATTCCAATACTCACTGTGAAGGTTAAGAATTTTAATATATTCTGATTAATGAGACATCATGTGAATTAATACTCTTTAGTGAGAGATTGATGTTGAAACATTCGTATAACTATAATTACTTTATTCAAACTCTGATCGATATGTTGATACTAAAATAAAATGTTCATAACACAACAGTTTAATGTAATAAATTAAGAATAAACACTTTTGGGCTAAGTCAGACATAAGGTTATACAATATTGATGTACGCACACATAAAAAAGAAATTTTAAAAAGTTAAGACTAAGGTTTTAAACACTTGGTATGAACACATATCGAATTTCACATGGTTTGCCCCCTCCCCCCTCCCACAACCCAAGGCCCATGGTTATTGCCCCTTGGGGTCTGGCTGTGTCCACAATTTGCGGTTATCGTCCCCCGGACCTTTCGTCTGGACGTCGAGCCCAAACAAACTCCTCGAGCCCAGGGTGTGCTTGGACAGGTTGATTTAACTTCCCAGTGGGCAGCCCCCACCCCACCCAACAGTCAAACTATGCTATCACTGGGGTACGGTGGGAGTGGGTGGGTGGGTCTGGGCGGTCGTCCACACCGAGCGACCAGCGTCTTCGAAATGTTGTGGCACTCTATTGAGCAAACAAGCAGGGCTTTGATGTCGTCAATCGGTACTATTAGTTCATGAAGGCAGATCGATGAATCGCTCGAAGTCAGAGGCGAATCTCATGGAGGAAGAAAATAAACATTCAGAATGCAGGGAATTAATCTCAATAGTCAATTAAATAAGCTATTTTTTTAAACAGTAAATTTAATTTTCAAAATGTTTTGGTAGACAATTTGTCGACTCGTAAGGTAAAACAAATTTTTCTTATCACACATGGATGGATTTTGCGAAAAGCTGTATATAGTGTTACACTTAATTTAGAGGAATAAGGTATTTTTTTTTCTAATATTTTTTTATCCTCGATAGTTTTCTTGTACAATAGAAGTAGTTTCTATTACTGAAAGGGACGTTTAACCACAGATACTCATATCACCAATGCACCAAGAGAGCATGTTTACCCATGCATGATTTTTTCCTATATCTTACCACAGATACGTCAATGACCATTGCACCAAGAGATTATGTTTACCTTTCCATGACTTTTTTCCTATATCTAACAACATATACTCCTGTGACTAATACAACAATTGTGCATGTTTTCTCTTGCATGATTTTTTTTCCTATGTTTAAAGAGTGATACGGCTATGTCTAATGCATCTCGGGAGCATGTTTTTCCTTGCCTGTCGTTTTTCTTATGTCTAGCGACGGATACGCCTATGACCAAAGCATGAATTGAGCATGTTTTCCCTTGCCTGACTCTCTTCCTATTTCTCCGCGGAGATTGCTCACGGCTTCAGTTTCTTATTCTGATATTTGAGGCAACAACCGACTTAATGGAAATCTATCAGGAAAATACGATGTGCTGCCCCCGCCCCATGTGGAAGAATTGCAAATTTTAGAGCACGATTTTATAGACCAACTATTCGGAAGCTAGAAAATGTTGTATCGGTATGAAGCAATCAATGTCTCATTTATTTGATTCATAATTTTAGCGCATTTGATTGTATTCTTATTCCATGTAAACATCATTATCTGCCCTTGATTCGATTTGATAATTGTTCCAAAAAATATTTTCTTTCATTCATAAACTTAAGTCTAAATTATTTATACAGTAATTGATACTATAGAGCTAATCCAACTGTGACAGCGGCTGTGTCTGTTTCTTTGTCTCAAATCTTTTCAAGAAATTGAAAAACCAAATTTGTTCAATCCAAGCTCATGATCTTTTAAAGAATCTAAATGTGTGCTAACGCAACTCCCCCAACCCCCACTTGCTACGCCTCTGCACTTGTCTTGCTACGCCTCTCAACAATAATACCGGTGATCTGACTCAACAACGCGAAAAGAAATTACCTAGAAAATGACGTATTTGAAAATTTTTCAAGAAACTTGACCCCTGCCCCTGACCAAACCTTAGCAACGTAATAATTATAAGAAACTAAGGTAATTAAATGACTCTTTAAATGCAATCAAATGTGTGTTAATTTCATAAACAAATCGGACTATGGTCAGTGAAAGTAAACTAGAATTTACGTGAGTTATAATTTACGAACAAGAGAACTGCAAGTTTGTCCTTCATGAATTTAGAACGATTATGGAAGTAGGAATTGTTTATTTCGAACTTTAATATCGATGTTTAAAAAAGGAAACTGATGTTTTTTCCCCCCTTTCATTCCCTTTCTTATTCTTTTATTCCTGTTTCTAATTATTATAATTTAAGAAAAAAATAGCTTCATTTCTTTAAAACCGTTGACCCAAATTGTTAATTGAAATGAAATACATAACCTTGGTTTTCCCCAAATAATTTTTTTTTTCCTCAGGCAATATCATCAACAAGATCCTCCCGCCCACACTCATTTACCTTTTCTTTTATTCCCCAAATGCATCGTATGTAATTAAAACTACTTAAAGGTTCAGTTTAGAGAGGTTCGGATATTTGAATCTATTCATCGGCTCTGTTCCCCGGGGAAACGTGGGTACAAGATGATATAGAAGACGATCCTATGTCCATCTTAATGGAGGACCGCCGCCAGGGACAGACGGACTAACGGTCACAGGGGAAGTTCTAAGGTCGGCATAAAAGCAACTGATTAAAACACAAATTACCATTGACTTCATCAAATCAATGACATATCTGCACTGGTGCTTTACTTTAATTTTGTTTAATTCCAAGTAGACGGATTACACAAGGCCTAGATTTTTACTACTGATGGAATAGTTCTCTTCCCCAAGTACAGCCGCACCAGTAATAGATTCTCAGTGTTTGTTTTCTCTGATTACTACCTTTGCTGAACATAAAACGTCAAAGAGATTCATTTTTCTTACATAGAAAGATTGTAATAAAATATATTATTTTCCCATTTTGTAAAAATATCTTCACTAATGTCACATAATTTACTACAATACAATGAATATTACACCCATGTGACGTGTTTGGGCATGCGCACACCCAGTAGTAGCCCTTATGGATTGTTTATGTCTAGTCATGCGTTTATTAGAGTTTAGAATTTTGATGTGTGTATCTTTTTCTGGTATATTCAAGCAGTACAATCCATGCACGAATACCAGATTTGTCTCTTCCTGCAATAGGAAGTAGACTTTTTTTTATTCCTACGTTTGACTGTAGTATTAGATTATTTCTGAGTTTTCTTTATAAGTGAGAATTTAAAACCTCATGCATCATTTAGAGGTCTACCGGATTTCTACTACGGCTCAAGCAATCATAGAATCCGGCAATTTTTACAAATACGGCTCTGGTAGGATCTCTTTTCAAAATTCCCGCCAATGCCGGCCAAAGCGTCTCCGCCATATTTAAAAAAATAAATCTGTTAAAGCCCTAGTATCATTACTAACGGGGCCGGTCTTAACAATTTCTGAGCCCTATGCGGCTTTGTTGCGAAACGGAATACGCGGGGCCTGTTCTGGGTATATGGCATACAAATATTAAGTTAAAATTAAGATAGGCGGAGCCTATGAAAGTGCGGGGCCCACTGTGGCCACATAGATTACAGTGGCATAAGAACAACCCTGATTACTAATTAACGCGCTTCTCTTTTTACTTCCAGTCTGTAGTTTTTATAGTTATATCAATTTATCAACTGGCATTACTCTTACAACTCTTTTTAAATCCTTCATATTAACTTGTGGTGTCTGAGCCGTACTTTCTCGTAAGCTAGCGTGCTTAAATTTTGCAGGCAGACTCATGCCAATAATAAAATGATGTATCAAAATTTCAAATCGATCGAATGGACAGTAGACTAGATCTAATTAAATAATTAATTGAATTTTTAAATTATTTTATTATCTCTTTATATCATTTTAATTTTTAGCGCATTTTCGAGAAGTCGAATGCGCTATTGCACCCGTTTTGTCCGTCCGTCCGTCCGTCTGTCATCACCCTAGATCTCAGCATCCATAAGTCCTAGACCCATGATGTATATATGTTTTTTGTATGTCCTGACCTGCCATTTGTGCATCAACACTCAGTTACTCGATCCGTTAAAAAACCCCGTTAAAACTACCAAAAAACATTGCGAATCGAGAGATAACACTGGCTCAGGCAACGGCCGCCATTACCGGAAGTCTTAGTATTATCAAAAGTATTAGTTTTTTTGTTGTTGGCGTCATTAGAATATGTGTAAAAGTTTAGAGAGTTTTACGTCATCATTTGTGGTATATTCATTACACAAGAAAATTCATAAAAATATGTCTAAAATCTAAACACAATTACTGATAACTACATAATGCTGATATCTAACATAAGTACTGATACATAATACGAAAATGCGCTCACACGTCCTGAGTTCCAAAAGGGACCAGGCTTAATATGATTTTTTGAGATAGAGTGTCGTGGTGCGTATTATGTTCAATAACCTTTTATGTCGCGCCATACGGTGCGCATTACATTGACAGTACATTTTGAAAATATATTCACGATCGATGCGCATTATATTAAACTCGTTTTACGAGTCATAACTAGAATTTTTAGCGCATTTTCGAGAAGTCGAATGCGCTATTGCACCCGTTTTGTCCGTTCGTCCGTCCGTCCGTCATCACCCTTGATCTCAGCATCCATAAGTCCTAGACCCATGAGGTATATATGTTTTTTGTATGTCCTGACCTGCCATTTGTGCATCAACACTCAGTTACTCGATCCGTTAAAAAACCCCGTTAAAACTACCAAAAAATATTTCGAATCGAGAGGTAACACTAGCGCAGGGAACGGCCGCCATTGCCGGAAGTCGAATGCATAAACCTTGGGGCATTGAAGAGTGGTGCGAAAGGGTGCAAAAGAATTAGTTGTTGCTTTTTAGTTGACGTCATTAGAATATGTGTAAAAGTTTATAGAGTTTTACGTCATCATTTGTGGTGACTTGTAGTTAGATTAAAGAGAAAATAATTTTTTTTTAAATGTAAAGAAATGACTTTTAAATTAAAAAAAAGTCAGGTATATTCATTACACAAGAAAATTCATAAAAATATGTCTAAAATCTAAACACAATTATTGATAACTACATAATGCTGATATCTAACATAAGTACTGATACATAATACGAAAATGCGCTAACACGTCCTGAGTTCCAAAAGGGACCAGGCTTAACATGATTTTTTTATTTTCGGATTGTTTTGAACTGCATATTATAATGAACATCCTTAATCGATCTAATTATGACTCGGATATAAAGGATTTATAATGAAAAACTTGTTTTTTGCGGGTTTTTTAAATTTAAATTCGAATTTCATAATCAAATTTTCTTTGTACCACATTCGCATGGATAAACATTTTAACACAATTAAATACATAGATACAAAGACAAATCACCTTCCTGGAAAATAGTGGATGGGAATGTCATTGTAAGGTCAAACTCGAAACGTAACAACCAACTTCAGTTTGATGACCAAATTAATTTATCTTTGACTTAAATGACAGTCTTTATCTCCGCTTTAAGGTGAAAACGTTATATTTCTAAAATAAGAATAAGTAAATGAAAAGAAAATTCTAATCAAAGTAAAACCGTAAAAATCGAAAATTAGAAAACTTTTTCTATAATTATTTAATACCAACAATGGCCAGAAGTGAAAAAACATGCAAACATCAAAATTGAGCAAAATCAAATTTTTTTCCCTTGTTAAAAAATGAGCATTGAGCGTTTACTCAATCAATTTAAAGGAAAAAAAAAACAAAACTCAATTACTTTCAACGTCATCAGGAAAACACATTTTAAAAGGTTTCGTCCAAAATTTGTTTCAAGATGGATTGAGAGCACACTCAGACACGTACATACACGCAAAGAAATACACATGCGCACACACAAGGACATGCTAGCATATACATAGAGTGAACCGTTTGGAATCTTTAATAACATAAAGTTTGAAGAAATTTACTTCTTGTTTAGTGAAGTGTTTGACCTATTTAACAATTTCAGCCATGATTGATGACGTTAAAACCACTGGACTTATTTTTGATGTCATTTAGTACAAATTATCACACACACGTAAAATACATAATAATATGTTTACAAACTTTTAAAAATGTCTTTTACAAAATTGACTATGAAGTAGACTAAAAATTAGACAATAAAGTACACTTTAAAGTAGACTATAGATTATAAAGTGGACTGTTAAGTAGACTATAACAAAATTTATAGACTATAAAGTAGACTATAGAGTATAAAATAGACTATACAGTAGACTGTAAAGTAGACTATAAAATAGACTGTAAAGTAGACTATAAAATAGACTATTTACTATAAAATAGACTTATATAAAATAAACTATAAAGTAGACTATAAAGTAGACTATATACTATAAAGTAGACTTTAAAGCAGGCCGAGTGGTAGCGCGCTCGACTGGCGTACCGATAGTCACGAGTTCAAATCCACGCGAAGGCGAGGATTTGTTCCCGGTGTAACAGGCCAGATTAAACCCCTGACCAGAATATACCCGCGTATAATCTGGCCTAGGCCAGAATATACTCGGGTATAATCTGGCCTAGGCTAGAATATACCCCGGGGGTTAAACTGGCCTAGGTCAGAATATACCCCTCCAGGCCAGAATATACCCCTTAGACAACATGAGGATACATAGTAAAAAATGGATGAATGCTTATTTAGACATTCTATTGGTGTTTTAGCTTTGTCAGAGAAGTTTAACTCATTTCTTAAGTATGAAAGATGTTTTATTTACAATAAAATAATAATATTAAAATAATTTCTTTTATTACGATGTCTGATAGGATGGTCATTTTTATCTAAAGTTACAGTCTACACATGCAGATTGATTCTTTTTTTTTTTCTTTTTTTTTAATTATTATTATTAATTATTATTTATTATTATTATTATTATTATTTATTATTTAAATATTTTTTTAATTCAATAATTTAAGCAATACAAGCATTGGTTATTTAAAAAAAAAAATAATAATTTAAGCGAGATATGGACTAAAGTTATAGCTTTTCAAACATTTACAAAAATTTATTTCGTGTACCTCGCTTATTAATCAAATAATTATGTTTAATTATTTTGAGTATGGCAATAAATATATTTTTTAAAATTTGAATTAAATTTTCCATGAAGGTTTTGTTTGTCTGATTTTTTTTCTCAAACATTAAAATTTTTACTAGCAATAATGGTTTGGATCTATCTTCATTCTGTTTTTGAAATAATAAACATAGCATGGTGCCTCCCCCAACCCCCTTTTTTAAATTATTTTTTTTAAATTAAAAAATACGCTGATCCGCAAAATGCAACAATAGGACAAGACTAAAAGTGTGAGAAACATCGTTTGACTTCCCCAATGTTGCTTGTCGTATTTCCGAACCTTTATCTGAAGTTCGGTTTGCCCTAGCTGCGTGTTAAGAAATTAAAAAGAATTATGTGTTCCAGTGAAGCAAATTGTTTTACTTTTTTAATCATTGCAATTAATTTTTGTCTATGTTACTTTTAAAACAGTAAAGTCATCCTTTTTGGATTTTTCTGATGTTAGATTGTCCGCTTTCCATGCATTCATCTATTGTTATGAAGAACGGATTGTGTTCTGTTTATCTGCATTTAAGAGAACCTCTGACCTCGTCGCGCCCTATTATTTTATTTTAAACCAACCGTATTTCTTTTGAAAGGTGTAAATATAAATGAGTAACAAGAAGTTGTGAATGGTGGCAACCTTGTTGGATTAGGCCAATCTTTACAGAGTCGACGAATCGGAATAGCGCATTTTTGGTAACACTTTAAAATAACCTCTAAAACGACCAGAACGCAAACTTTGTAAACCATGGAAGACTAACTAAACTAAACACATATTCTTTTCACCTGAGATCTAATCTCTTAAGGCCTTGGCTAATACTTAGGCGATCTGCTCCATTTGTTGGGCAGTGCCATACAACATTGTCTGAACGTACGACTCCCCTGCCCCCCTGTCAAGCGTGGGACAGGACGTCAACAAGTGTGTGATCGTCTCAAAGGCTTGGCTGCAATGACGGCAGTTGGGGTCCCTGTTGTGATCCAGCCTGTTAAAGTAAGATTTGGTTGGGCAATGCTCGGTGCGCATTTGGGTCACCAAACTTTGTTCCCTTCGTTTTAGACCCCACCACTGGTCTGATCTGCTCGGCCTGGGCATGCTATATGTATGGTCAACTTTTACAATTCTACCCTACAACAAAACTTAAGTACCATCAGTGAAAGATGCCTAAGATGGCTAGGATATGTGAAAAGAAGGAGCCTGGTCACATTCCACAGGAGCTCCTATATGGAGAACTGGTAGCGAAAAAGAGAAAGACAAGTCACCCACATCTCCGATTTAAGAATGTCTGCCAGAGGAACTTGAAAGAAGGCAGAATATACACGATTGACTGGGATTGTAAAGCAGCAGACTGCTCTACATGGGGCACAGTTGTCAAAGATAACTTAAAAGTAGCCGTAGGGTGGACGAGGCTATAGACAGAAGAGCTATGACAAAGGAGAAAACATTGGGAAGCACATGAATTCTTTACACCATCGTATTGCGAGACGAAAGGATGCTGATGACTATGATATCAAGAATCATCGCCGCATTCATCGCACGGGTTTGAAGAAGTAATCCTGGTTGGTTGGCCCCTACCTCGTGGTAGAATCATCAACAAAGAAAGCGTTAAACTAAATACTCAGAAACACCTGCAATTTCAGTAACCTGAAAGTTTACAGCAATAAACAGGGTTCTTCCCAATCAGTGCTCCGATGATTCTCTTCAAGGTACTGACAATGGGAGTCTACTACCAAAAAACTAGAAAAAACCGGTGAGGAAACTGACATAATAGTGATACAACCTGTCTCAAAACCAATGCAGATTAGGACTTTTAACCCAATAAAAATTTCAAGAAAAAAGGGTCTTAGCCTAACTCTTGGTCTTACTTTTGACAAGTTTGTATATTATGGCCGCAATCGAAATCTTTAGCATATGAGACTTGCATATTAAACGATAAAGGGGTGGGGGCTACTTCAGGGCCATAAGTAACACTCTGAAAGGAACAGACGACAACCAAATCCTCCTCAGAGATAATGTAATTAAACACATGAGCACTAGCATTACATAACAACTACATGACTACTTGAATCAAATTGTGGAATAGGTTGCCTGAGGAAACTAGGAAAACCAACATTCTATCAACCTTAAAATTCTAATACAAATGCAAGAATAGACATAAAACAATGATAAGCGTAGGACGTAATAATCATCTGAATTGGAGTGTATTTAAATGTGAAGATATGAATCCTAAGTTTTAGCACGTGTATGAAAAGCAACAAACATAACGAATCTTAAATTATTGTTTTAAGATAATCTTGTAGTGCTTGATTGAGTTCATTTAAAAAAAAAAAANTTGCATGGACTGTAACTTTTGATCTTGAAGCGTCAAAATTATGTAAGATTTCATCTTTTAAAAATGAGACCACGAAATCATCCTTTTCAAATAAAAGGTAAATTTTCATTTCATTTATCATAAAATATTTTATAATTATTATTTTATTTTAATTAAAACAATTTTGCTACTTAAGAAAAGAGTTTGATTTGTCTGACAGAACTAAAACATGAATATAAGTCTAAAAAGTTCATTCATCAATTTTTACTATATATCCCCATGTTGTCAAAGGGGTATATTCTGGCCTGAGGGGGTATATTCTGGCCTAGGCCAGTTTAACCCCGGGGGTATATTCTGGCCTAGGCCAGATTATACCCGGGTATATTCTGGTCAGGGGTTTAATCTGGCCTGTTACCCCGGGGCCTAAGGAGTCCCCGAGTCACCCAGCTCTGAGTGGGTACCTAGCTAGACAAAAGTTAGGCGGCTGGGTAATGCGTGGAACCCTTATAGCCGTGGCCTGTGACCGATACATCACTTGCCAACAGATCATCTGTCATGGTCAGTGGACGCAATTATCTGTATATCTAAGATAAGATAAGACTATAAAGTAGACTATAAAGTAGACTATAAAGTAGACTTATCATGAAATGACTAAGATTTTTTACATGGATGTGTCTGGAAGCCAATGATCCATGTAGCGTGTGCAACTGAACACTTGCCTGTAATAAAAACAAAACCCAGAAAAGAATCGCTCAAATAAACGTGTGTTTAGACTGGGAATATTTTCTTCTCTTCACACAAACATAACGAGAAACATAGCAACATATAAATGCTCCGTATCTCGACATGTACACAAATGTGAATTTTAACCTGAGTAAAGCAGAATCGATTGTTTAAAAAAAAATCAACGACTCTCATTTCAAATCCCTTTTGCGCCCCCTGCCTTTTCCCGGTTCATCCATCCATCTAAAAGATAAATTGCCCTGTATTAGGACTTTTTTGGCCCTGCCATGTTCTGCGGCAGTGTATCAAGACATACTCCTGTAACCTGGAGACAATGTCAACTTATTCCACCTGTTTCAACCCCTAACCCCCACCTCTAATAGACTCTCAAACTGATGTGCAGTGTGCAGTCATTCTTATTTCAAAAGATCTAACAGATACAGCAGTGGTTGCACTAAAAATGGAAATCTTGCATTACTATTCAGCTTTAAATTTTTATGGAATTGTTGCTTTTATAGCTGTCATCAAAACCTGTCTACAAGTTCGGGTGAGGGGGTGGATAAAACATCAGCACAATGGAGATGACATTGTTTTGTGCGAGTTTATGTGTGAGTTTGTGTGTGTGTGTGAGAGCAAGAATGTGAATACCGAAAACATACACGTAGAGAATTCATGCAGACTGATATAGACAACACAAAAACACACGGATGCTGTCACTACACACATAGAGACACACTACACACAAAGGGACAAACTTAACACATAGAGGCACACTACGCACAAAGGGACAAAATAAACACATAGAGACACACTTAACACATAGAGACACACTACACATAGAGACACACTAAACACATGGAGACACATACAAAACATCCAAGAAACCATAAAATCATATTATTACATATATAAACAACACGTATGCACACAGATACAGTCAACATATACAGAGAAACATACAACCTTTACCTAAAGGCACATACACCCACCAAACCAAAACCATTCAGGCTTAACATTATATAGAATAAGACTGCGATGGAGCTTTTAATTTAAATACAAAGTACAAAAAAAATTATGTAATCGAACAATACATGAAAGCTATACTAATTAATTAATATATAAATTAACATTTCGGTTAATGCCATCATCAGTACAGATAATTACATCTACACAAGTATTGAATGGCACAGAAATTTACAGCTCAGACAAACATTGGAAACTAGCGCTACTCTAAAATCCAATATTGCCCTCACAAATCCTTCAAGGTCTTTGATGGTTCTAAAGTTAGCAACTGTGTGATTGGAATCATTAGTATTCTCTAGATTAATGTGAAAATTGAAAGCAATTTTCTACCATAATTGATAAGGATAGAAAAAAAAGATATTTCGAGTCAATTTGTGACCGTGAATCCTGGCTTAGATTTTATCGACGTATGTTATAGAGTATGGACAAAATTATTCACTCTGGATGGATGTAAACATCTTTATACGGAGTTCACGTACACGACCATTTGCAAATGAGCATGACGAATGACCCCCACTGGAGTCGAAATATCACAGTGGGCAAGCGGAGTGGGATGAAAAGAATATAAAGGTTAGTGGGGTATTGCAACAATGCTTCTTGCGCTCACTTGCGTTTTTTCCTTCACAGAAAAACTGTAGTGTAGTGGTTATCACGTCCCCTTTGCGCGCGGAAAGTCCTCGGCTCAATTCCCAGGTGGAACAATTTGAAACAAAATTAAATGCTTTTTATCTGCCTGTTCTTGTCCCCATTTTTTGCGAACATAACTTACCCTAGAGACGAAAACCACAGTTTATGTTTCGCAAGGGATGATAAGGGCAGGCAACACCAACCGCTGTGCACATGTCTCCACGTTTACTCCCTTTGTTTTTTCATTATTTCGTGCTGCTGTTTGAGCCCGTTCTATCACCCCAGCCCATATCTTTGAACAATCTTTGATGAGCAAGTCTGCTTCGTATGCTACGCCACGGGTCATCTTGTAATTTTTAACACACATCCCTGGATGTGTTACAACACGCGGTCTTCTTCTCTAACATCGATGCTTTCCTAGGATAAAACTACACATCTGTGGAAGGCGATAAGTGTTGTGCAGGATATAGGCAAATAGATGTGGAAGTCTTGACGTCCTTATTAGGATAGACCCACATAAATTATTCTGAAAATATATTTTTACCCCAGGGTCCATCCATATAGATTAAGAAGCCATTATAGATTTTTTAAAAAGTCCATTCACACACCTTTTAAGAGCCGTGACTTTTTTTTTCCATCTAAACTCTAAGGACTTAAAGAGGTTTTAAAAAGCAAAATAAAAGAGGTTAATACAAATTCTATTTTCAAACTATTGCATTAGTTTTAAATCTTTAAAAGTTTGACAGAAGTACACTTACAGCGCCATCTCTCTAACCCACGTCACGTGTTATTTGGACTATAAATGGTTACTGTGTGGGAGTCATTTGGTCATTTTTAGATATAAGTTAAATTTAGGGAAACTTTATTTCTTACTTTCTGTTCGCTTTATTTTCTACACAAAACTTTTCGTTCTTGGAAATTAAAAAACATTTGAACCATTAATAATTTAAATTGAGGTAATTTAACAACATATTTTTATGTTATATACAGTTTGAATAGTTTTGTTGATAAATACACTCAGCGATCCAACCATGAACCAAACAAACAT
Source organism: Radix auricularia (assembly GCA_002072015.1). Classification (NCBI taxonomy): domain Eukaryota; kingdom Metazoa; phylum Mollusca; class Gastropoda; family Lymnaeidae; genus Radix; species Radix auricularia. Next base: position 304,751 of record MUZC01004436.1, on the reverse strand, counting down.
TTGATGTCTTGTTATATATATGAGGTAGTCTTGTCTTATCTATACAGACGCTCATTCTACACAGAAGATAATTGCGTCCTCATACCAGGCCATTGCCTGTATTTTGACAAGTGACACAGCATGCACTAGGAACGGTTATGAGGCTTCCATGCATTACTCAGCCGTATTTGTTTCTCTAACTTATGTTAGGTACCCACTTAAACCTTGGTGGACTCATCGGTGTTCTAGCCGAGATGTTAGGTACCCACTTAAACCTCGGTGGACTCATCGGTGTTCTAGCCGAGATCTTAGGTACCTACTTAAACCTGGGTGGACTCATCGGTGTTCTAGCCGAGATGTTAGGTACCCACTTAAACCTGGGTGGACGCATCGGTACGCCAGCCGAGTGCATATGCCACTTGACCAACATGCCCTCGTTCAACTTGTGTTCGTGGTGTTAAACAAATTCTAGGAGGTAGATGTATGAATCCATATGAAAAATAAATCCGGGGATGGCAAAAATCAACCAAACAGGGTGGGAAAAATCCGCATAACGGACGGTAAAAATCCACCTAAAAAGCAGGACAAAAGTCCGCAAACCAGGGACGGCAAAATTAGATCTAACAGGGACTACTAAAATCCACTTACGGATGGCAAAAATCCACCTAACAAGGACGGCAAAATCTACCTATCAGGGACAACAAAATCCATCTAACGGACGGCAAAGATTCATTAAGAGGGATGACAAAAATCCACCAAACAGGGACTTCAAAAATCCACCAAACAGGGACCGCAAAAATCCACCAAACAGGGACCGCAAAAATCCACCAAACAGGGACCGCAAAAATCCACCAAACAGGGACCGCAAAAATCTACCTAACAGCCGTAGTGAGAGTGAAACAACCTAACCAAGGTGGCTAAAATTAATCCGCCTACCTGTGAACTAAGATTGGGGCTTGAAATAACCACCCCTTTCTTTGTCAGAAATTATAGAACTTTCCATCAAATTAACTAAGCTCCTTAACTTAATAATATAGATCTCAGAAGCAGTGGCGTTGCTAGGGGGTGTGGAGGGGGCGGGCTGCCCCGGGTGACACCATCAGGGGGGTGACACCAGACCATAAAATTCTATATATTCCCGTTATTTGGCACTGGAAAACACGGAGGAGTTCTATGGATTAAATCATGAGGGGGTGACACCATGATCTACCGCCCCGGGTGACACCATGATCTACCGCCCCGGCTGACACCATGAGCTACCGCCCCGGGTGACACCATGATCTACCGCCCCGGGTGACACCATGATCTACCGCCCCGGGTGACACCATGATCTACCGCCCCGGGTGACACCATGAGCTACCGCCCCGGGTGACACCAACCCTAGTGACGTCTCTGCTCAGAAGTATACTTGCCTCAATAAAATCGCTGATAGTGTCTCGCTCAACATTTTGCCGGTACAGTTGCGCAAACATATTCACGCAGGTGTAATTACCTGTTGAAACAAGACCTAAAAAACAGGTACCTTTTTTAACAACAAAAAAAAAGATTATACAATGGGGTGTAACTGCAATTCGATTTAGTTGATAGGAACAAAAATATTGAATAGTTTAGTGATGAGCCTAAAATAAGACGCTCCAAAAAAAACAAATGAAGCGGGATAAAGTTTTCCCCGTTCAATAAAAAAAAAACAAGAAAGACTACAAAAATAAAGTAAAATTAACCTGCTGTGTTTCTTCCAAGAGGACATCACCTAGAACAATCTCGTAGACTTCAGGAGTAGGGGAAATTTATAACCCCTTTCCAGACCATGAAGGCCTATGGGACAAATAAAGTAGCGTTTATAATTTTATTTGACCACTCACGAGCAGGGAATTGTGTGGTTAACACAATGGCCCGGGAGACTTGCCAGTACCGCGGCTCAAACCCGTGAGTCGAATTTTTGCCACAGTTCGGCAGTCCAGCGTGCTACCACTTCGAACACAAATTATCTGGGTGTTGATTAGAAAGTCATTAATCATCATAGGTTTCTCTTTATTCCGTCTTATTTGATTAGTTATGTTGTAGTAAAAGATATTTTAATACAATCACATCTAAATGTGTTACTATGTTATAACAACATTCTTTTGGTCTTTGAAGAAAATATGGGTCAAAATGTAATCATGAACTTAACTAAATTAAAAGTATAACCTGGAGCTTAAAATAATCAACAGGAAATAACTTATTAATGTTATTTATTAATTGAATAGATATGTTCTTTTGTTTTAATCTTAAAAATATTAAACATTCTAGATCTATTCTATGGCTGAATTCAGATTTATGTACATTATCTCATGCAGTTAATTCTTGTGTAGGAAACAGAACATTTACCCAATTCTCACACTTAATAATATTTAAATCTACACCCTGGCTCTTGACGTAACACAGAACATTGACCCCAATTCTCACACGTAATCAGTGGCGTAGTGAAGGGGGGCAAGGGGGCAAATGCCCCCGGTCGCCACTTTGCCAGGGGCGGCAATGTCTTTTTATTTCAAGAATTTAAAAAAAAAATAATAAGGATAAAAAAAAATTATTTAGTGAAATTAAAAGTTTGCACGCATATATCCAAACGTAGCCACCCACGAACAAAAGCTCAACATGACCAACATTTTTTGTTAAAATTGGAAGGCATCAGAAATCGGATAAAAAAAAGTGCCTGGCAAAAGTTTTTTTTTAAAAATTGGGTAACAGAAAGGACAATACTATTGGAAATAATGGCAATATTCCGGAACCAATGCATTTGATTGCTAAGTATGATAAAATTTTATATGGAGACACCATTCTTTATCTTATCTTATCTTATCTTATATGTTACAGACGCTCCTTCTGTACAGAAGATTATTGCGTCCTACGTATTTCTATGGTTTGTGTTTAGTCCTGTATTCTTACTAGAGTTTTAAAAGATGATAAAGTGATGGCTTTCCTGGTTTCTTCACGTTTGGTGATCCAAAAATATGTATCCATGTTATTTAGAAAAACAGTTGAGAAAAAAGTTCTATTATTAATAAAAAACAAAATACAAAAATGTTTATGCAGTCCGATTCTGTATGATATTTTAATCTATTATTCATAATATGAGATAACTGTAGAAATTCATGTGAGATTTTGGCAGGTATGTAGAATTTAGAAAACTTATATCATTTTCGTACACCAGGCGATCTGCTGGACTTTGAAATGTTTGCTTTAAATTAGAGTATTCAAATGACATTGTCAAGCAAAGACTATTTTTGCCCAAGGTTAAAAAAAGAATTAATGAATTCAAGACCACTTGATTTATAAAAGTTTCTTAAGATATTATGGCTCCAATTTACCTTGCCTAAAATATTATAATTAATTTGAATTTTGCTTACAAAGTCTTAAGTAATGTTAGGTCTTTAAATATCTTCTCTGAAATTAAGTTAATGAAAACATAATTACAGCAATATCCAATATGCCAAAAGTTTCTAATCTATTGCTTTTTCAATTTTGGCTATTGAGGATGGCAAAGCTGAAAATATTAATAAAAGAAAGCGGATGCAATGAGGGAAAACAGAACATTTTAATTTTAATAAAGAAATTAAAGAAATAAAGCTTTTCTTTTTACCTCTATTACAGTGTCATTATTACTTTCTAAAAAAAACTATCTTTACTTTACAGTGTTAACATATTTTTCTGCAGGGTGGGGGGCAGGAAAATTGTGGTTCTGCCCTGGGCGGCACATACCCACGCTACGCCACTGCACGTAATACTGCTTAAATCTACCCCCTGGACACTAGACGTGACACAGAACATTGACCCCTATTCCCACACGTACTACTATTTCTATCTACCCCTTGGACACTGGACGATGTTAACGATCTAGATGAGGCCGGTCGCACCCTTCTACCAGGCTCCTTGCACTTTAAGCTGGTCACACTCCAACGATTTCCGGTCATTAGAGTAAGTCCCCCAGGAGGTCTTTGTGTGATTGGGGTCAGTGATACTTCTCGAAGCGGTGGGGAGGGGTGAGAGGGGAGATAAATGTCAATCAAATGGGGAACATGTGACACAAGACCGTATGTTAACAGAGCTATCCCGTTGATTGAGGAAGTAATGAAAGACGATAAGGAAAGGGTAGGGGGTGTCAATAACGATGATGTGCAATGAAAGGTGGAGGTGATTTGATGGGTTATTATGTATCTTGAAAGTTTACTTAAATTGTCGAATAACATATTTGTAAGATCAGCGTATATTCAGGGTTTTAACCCCCTAACAAATTTTATGTTTCCAAGCATATGTCATTAGCCACCAAAATAAATATCATGGGCAACTCAACAAATGTCATTAGCCACCCAACAATAGCCTTTAACAACCCAACAAATGCCCTTATAAACCCAACAAATGCCCTTATAAACACAACAAATGCCATTAGCAACCCAACGAATTTCATTAAAAACCCAAGAAATGCCCTTAGCAATCCAACTAATGCCATAAGAAACACAACAAATTCCATTAGCAAACAAATGTCATTAGCAGTGGCACAGCTAGAGCTTTTCCCGCCGGGGCGGTCTCAAATATTCCGCCCTTTTAGGGGCGGCCAATAAATGACGTCACGCACAGGGGTGGGGAAGACGGGAGTCACTTATTTGACGTCATTCAAAACGCGAAACTTTGAATACAAGTTCCGCTTACTTAAATGATTAACGATACATTATGAAATGACATTAACGTCGCTTCACGCGTGCAGTCTTACACTAACAACATATTGAAATGACCAAAAATATTAATTGAAACATGCTCATTTTCAAATAGAAAATACTGCTTTTATGGAGTGGAGGGCATTCTTTGAGACGACACATTGAGGAATGGGTTTTAAGTATTCGTTTCGTGACGACGCGTGACCAGGAGG